>OZ023269.1:58063967-58316467 GCA_964006375.1 Tillus elongatus | reverse complement strand
GTGACCGACGACGAACGCCGTCTTCAGCGGGCCGCTCGTTGTTCAATTATAGGAGGTAGGTCGTTGTCCCTCCAGCTGTACAGTACAGGGCCTGTGTGAAAGGGGTTTTCCACGGGTTGACGACTCTCTCTGGCGGCGGACACCTGGGCGCGCTTGGTGGCCTTCGCCAGAGGTGACGTTAAAAGTCCAGGTGTGGAAAAGACACTGAATGTTGTTGTGTTTGTCAGTGGTTTTATTTCAGAGAGACGGCAGCAAGGGAGCTTCGGATAAATAGGTCCATCGCTCGTTTCTGTCGGTATCCGCGGGGCAACCTGAGGGAGCAGGGGCTCGCGTTCCTTGGCTGGAGTCTTCCCGAGAGCGCGAGAGCACTAGCAAAGCGGCCGACTGCACGTTGATGTGAACTCGGGGGGCGTACTAGCCACGATCACATCATCCCAAGGCGGTCTCCCGTGGCGCAGCTCCCGTGCTCCTGGATTTGGACGACAGCCGGGATATTTCGGGCTGCAGTAGGTCTCCACCACTCCTGGCGATCGAAACAGTCTGGCGATATCCGGTGTCCCGACCGTCCGGCTGACTTTATTGGGAAAACCCTGTCGTTTTCAGTCCTAGGGGGAAAAGCTTTGTATGTTTCCGTCGGGAGACGCAAAGGGGTCGCGTCCCTGGACTGGAGTCTTCCCGAGAATGCGAGAGCACTAGCAAAGCGGCCGACTGCACGTTGATGTGAACTCGGGGGGCGTACTAGCCACGATCACATCATCCCAAGGCGGTCCCCCGTGGCGCAGCTCTCGTGCTCCTGGATTTGGACGACAGCCGGGATATTTCGGGCTGCAGTAGGTCTCCACCACTCCTGGCGATCGAAACAGTCTGGCGATATCCGGTGTCCCGACCGTCCGGCTGACATTATTGGGGAAACCCTGTCGTTTTCAGTCCTAGGGGGAAAAGCTTTGTATGTTTCCGTCGGGAGACGCAAAGGGGTCGCGTTCCTGGACTGGAGTCTTCCCGAGAATGCGAGAGCACTAGCAAAGCGGCCGACTGCACGTTGATGTGAACTCGGGGGGCGTACTAGCCACGATCACATCATCCCCAGGCGGTCTCCCGTGGCGCAGCTCTCGTGCTCCTGGATTTGGACGACAGCCGGGATATTTCGGGCTGCAGTAGGTCTCCACCACTCCTGGCGATCGAAACAGTCTGGCGATATCCGGTGTCCCGACCGTCCTGAAGGCACCGCCTGGAGGCTGTGTCTTCTTTTAACTTGATAGTGAGGACTTCCTTTATTTTGTCGAAGGGAAATTTCCAACTCCCTAGGGAGACACTTCCTCCGGTCGTAGAGAGTCTGTATGACTGCAACGCATGCTTGAGGGTCCGAAATTAATTAAGTGATAGTAGAAAGTAGAGCAAGCCGTTAGCTGATCTTGATATTGCACCTAGAGTTGGCTTTTTCACATACTGCATGCCTGCTTAAACCGACCACCTGTCCGTTGCCTTGCTTTAGCGATCCTGGGACGCTTCTGCCCGCTTACAAGCCGCGAGTTTACTACCCCTATTCGTGATACCGGCCGTATAACTCGCGAATATTTCAGTTTCTGCCTCTGGTCTCTAATAAATTGATTTGTTGTCAATTAAGTTAGTTTAAACGTGGGGTATACCGGGAGAATCCCTTGTGTAAATATTTCTTTGTATATATTTTGTAAATATTTCCCCACCAATACTTTTGTAAATAGACTATTTGTTTTATACGGTATTTCATTTAAAGCTTCCCAACCAATCCACCCCAACGTAATACGTAACATCCTGATCTCTAATACATAGGCCATAATTAAGGAGTCCTGAGGGACTTCGCCTGAGGACTTAGGTGAACCCTGTCTCCACTGAAGTTTACCCCGGGTCCGTGTAGCTGTAAGTAGCAACCGAGGACAGATATATAGTCCTGAGGGAGCGCAGCGTCTTCCTTTAAACCCACGCTGCTGGCGCCTGAGCAAATCCCGTAAATAAAGCCGTATTGATAAGGTTATCCCGTGGGAACCTCCCCATATTAGGGAAAGATAACCTTATCCCGATTTGACCCCTCACAAATGGCACCTGCGAGCAGGGACCTAAGTTAGTAAATCAAATTAGAGAAAGGTGGATTCAGGGAAGTAGCCGTAAATATTTTGAAATTGTTAAATTTTAATGTACATAGTTTATCGCTAATTGTGATAAGAGGTGTTGGAAAAGTGTAGATAAGATATGTTACCTGTATCTTAAGAATTCGGTATCTTTTTAGTTTGAAACAGAGGCAGAATTTAAAAAGGAATTACAATATTGTTATCTACGATATCAATCGCCGTATCATCAATACTTTGTGAAACCGTGAACATTAATTTATTTTGCTTTTGATAGAATTATTTGTTAGCAGCTGTTGATCTTGCAATTTTTTTAAAATAATAGTTGACTTTTTTTCTTTCACGCTAGCTTCTAATGTTTGTTTACTGCATTACGTGATACGATTACATTCTTTAAGTGTAACGTTTTCTTTTAATCAACATCTTAAGTTTAGCGTTAATATATAGTGTTTTTGTTTTTAGTTTCAACTTGTAGAGAATTTTGTTATTCCGAATATTTTTGTTATTGTTTAGTATTTATAATTTTTTTTGTGTTTTGTTTAAACACTACTGACCAAGGGAAACTACTGTTACAAATCCGACCCGTTTCATCCTAACACTGCGTTATCATCTTCAATAGCTTCGCAGCGCCGTCTTGCCGCTTTACCGTTTGCACTGAACAATGTCAGACCCGAAAACGGACAAGGCCGTCGAGCCTGAGCCTCAAGAGAAGTCCGACCCGGACCTATTTGACGGCCGGGTAGGATGGGTATACAGGCTGAAGAAGCCTGAACTGGAAACAGAGTTAGCGAGGTTTTGCCTACGACCCCAGACAACGGTTGAAGAAATGAGAAGGCAATTGATTAAATTTTTGCGTGAAGGAAGACCGCCGCACACCGAGGCAGCCTCACTGCCTAACGTTACCGCATCGCCGCCGTCGTCACCACGAACGGGAAACTTAATCGGGCACCTAACACCGCCTACGCAAAAGCCATTCCCGCCGCCAATATCACCTGTGACCAACACTACGACATTTCGGCAACCAGAACCACTCAATCTGTTTGCGTGGAACTTGCATTTCCAGGGCAGGTCTGACCCCGTAGCATTTTTAGAACGCCTAGAAGAAATCCGCTTGCACTTTAACGTATCTTCGGACCGCCTTCTGCCAGTGTTGCCACAGGTCTTGGAAGGTCAAGCCTTGCTGTGGTATCGAAATAATAGGGCGTACTGGACATCGTGGGAAGACTTTATCGAGGATTTCAAGCGTTTCTATTTCCCGGCAAACTACTTCATAGATTTAGAAGCTGAAATCAGTCGACGTTTACACAAAGCCGGTGAGCCCGTGTTTACTTACATAACAGAGCTGCAGACACTCATACGCCGGCACGGAAACTTCCACAGGCAACAGGAATTGACTTGGTTAAGAAGAAACCTGCGCCCAGAGTTCCGACAGATGCTCTGGAATTGCGACGTGCCAGACATACGTACGTTCATAGAAAAAACAAAGGCAATTGAGGCGATGTTGAAGGAACTGAAGGATACCAAGGAGGGCCCACCAAAGCCTAGCCGGCCTCCTTCGGATGAGCAAGAAAGTGGGAATACTAGTCCCCCCGCTAAGAACCGTTTCACACCCCCGACTTCGCCTACGACTGACCGTCCGGAAACCAGTAAGCAGGTTCGTTTCGCGATGGAGCGTACGACTTGCTGGAATTGTGGTGAGACAGGACACATGAGAAGCAAGTGTCAGAAAGCACCACGACTGTTTTGTTCACGCTGTGGCAAGACAGGGGTGTTATCCCGGGATTGTAAATGTCCGGGAAACTAGATGGGAACTGTGGAGGGCCGAGACTCCAGCAGTTCCGCCCCAACGACACCTCGGCCATTGACAGACGATATCAAACTGACAACAGACCCATAGTCAGGACCAGGATAGGCCAGAAGTGTTTCAGTGCTTTGCTGGACACAGGGGCGACCCGGTCCTTTCTGAGCGGTACCGCACTTGAGGAAATAGACGCAGATTATTTACAAGCCGTCTCCTTGCCAGACGTAAACACCCGCATCGCCGATGGACGACTGGTCTCCGTACAACAAATGTACGTGACTGAATTGATGTTGGGTAGTAAGAAGATACAAGGGGAGCTGTTGTACCTGCCTCACCTCCCGGTAGACATAGTGTTGGGGACGGATATTTTGGGGAAGTACGACTTCCGTATAGATTTACCGACCGCTAAAACCTACCTCGATGGAGAACTGCTGGCGTCAGCAACTCCACCCCCGCCCGTAGTTCCAATACATACTATGGAAACGAACACCTTGGGGGAATTGACCCCCCGAGAGCGACGTCAACTTGATCTGTTCTTGGAGAAAGAACTTGGATATTTCAAACGAATAACTGGCCCTACCGACCGAGTACAACATCATATCCGCCTGTCGAGGAGAGAACCTATTAAACAGCGATACCGCCCACAAAACCCGAAAATGCAGCAGGTCATTAACGACGAGGTCGACAGGATGTTGGAAGAAGGAATTATAGAACCTTCTAACAGCCCATGGAGCTCACCTGTGGTGATGGTTAAGAAAAAGGACGGAAAATACCGATTCTGTGTGGACTTCCGGGAAGTTAACAAGGTTTCCGTCAAGGACGCCTACCCGCTGCCATATATATCGGGCATACTCGACAAGCTTCGCCGGGCCAAGTACATCAGCAGTCTGGATTTAAAGCAGGGCTACTGGCAAATCCCTCTGACGCCGACAAGTAAGCCCATCACCGCCTTTACCGTCCCGGGGAGGGGGTTGTATCAGTTCAAGGTTATGCCTTTCGGAATTCACTCGGCTCCAGCGACGTTCCAGCGGCTGTTGGATACTATAATAGGCCCCGATATGGAACCGCACGCTTTCGCCTACCTGGACGACGTTATCGTAATGGGAGAGACCTTCGAGGAGCACCTGGAGAACTTGAGGGAAGTGTTCCGAAGGCTGAGGCAGAGTAACTTGCAGCTGAACCCGGAGAAATGTCACTTCTGCAGGAAGTCGCTGAAATATCTTGGGCATGTTGTGACGTCGGATGGCATCAGCACCGATCCGGATAAAGTGGAGGCTATCGAGGCCATGCCGACCCCACGAACTGTCAGAGACGTCCGTCGATTTTTGGGGGTCGCCTCGTGGTACCGCCGTTTCATTCCGCAATTCTCACAGGTAGTGACCCCCTTGACCAAGCTATTGAAGAAGAAGAATCGATGGCACTGGGGTGAAGAGCAAGAGAGGTCGTTTAAAGACCTGAAGAAATTACTCACTCAGGCGCCGATATTGACCTGTCCGGACTTTTCGAAAGAATTCGTCCTGCAAACTGATGCCAGTGATAATGGCTTAGGCATAGCTCTGACTCAGAACATCGATGGGTCAGAGAAAGTCATCGCGTATGCCAGCCGGACGCTCTGCCCTGCCGAGAAAAATTATTCTGTGACGGAAAAAGAGTGCCTAGCGGTGGTATGGGGGATTGAAAAAATGCGCCCATACCTGGAGGGGTACCATTTTACAGTACTGACAGACCACCAATCTCTTAGGTGGTTGCAAACGATTAAAACCCCGATTGGGCGTGTGGCCAGGTGGAGCGTATTTCTACAACAATACGACTTCACGATAAAATATCGACGAGGGGCACTAAACCGTGTAGCGGACGCCCTCTCCCGTTCACCGTTGGAGAGCTGTGAAGAGTCCGCGGAAGAGAATATTTGCTTCACAGAGGAGGAAGCAAGCTGTTCCTGGTACAGACGTAAGTTGGACCAGGTGGAAAGGAACCCGGAGGCATTTCCCGACTATTCCATCAGGGGCGGAAGACTGTACCGACATTTTTGGGACGCATACAACTTAAGCGAGCCCGAGCTGAGCGATCCTTGGAAATTGTGCATCCCTAAGAACGTGCATGGCCGAATTCTACGAGAGAACCACGACGAACCGACCGCCGGGCACATGGGCATTTCAAAAACCATTGCCCGTATAGCTTGTCATTACTATTGGCCAGGGATGTTTCGGGAAGTTGCGAGTTATGTGAGGCAATGTGATCGCTGTCAGAGGTTTAAAGTCTCCCAACAACAGACCCCCGGGAAGATGCAGCCTTCCTCGAACAAGACGCCATGGGAAACCGTCTGCGTCGATTTAGTGGGACCCCTGCCTCGGTCCAAAAAGGGACACAATTTTATTATTGTCGCCCAAGACCGTTTTACGAAATGGGTAGAATGCCGACCGTTGAGGAAAGCCACCGCCCCCGCCGTCAACAAAGCGTTGTTTGAGATGGTCATCACAAAGTTCGGCTGCCCCAGGACACTGATCTCGGACAACGGGAAACAACTAGTGTCCCATGAACACAAGGCCTGGCTGAAGGAGTTAGGGATAGCCCAGAGGCTGACCCCGATATACACTCCCCAAGCCAATGCTGTAGAGAGGGCGAATCGCACGCTGAAAACCATGATCGCCCAGTTTTGCGAGCATGATCAGCGACAGTGGGATGAAAGATTGCCTGAACTGGGGTTCGCCATCAACACGGCCAAACAGGAATCCACCGGATTCACCCCAGCCTTCCTGAACTTCGGCCGAGAGCTGACCGTCCCCGGCGCGGTGCACGCTGAACGCGAAATACCGCCGAAGAGTCAGCCAGAGGAGCCGGAGACGACGCCGGAAGAAATAGAAGACCGTCATAACCGTCTGAAGAAGCTGCGAGAAACATTCGAGTTAGTAAGAATGAATCTGGCAAGGGCGTTCACCCAACAAAGTCGCCACTACAATTTGCGTCGCAGGGAATGGCAATGCAAAGTTGGTGAACAGGTGCTACGCCGAGAACATCCGTTATCCCAAGGAACCAGTGGTTTTGCCGCAAAGCTCGCCGCGAAATATTCTGGTCCGTATACGGTGGTCAAAGTAGTGTCGCCGGTGGTGTATGACCTCCGGGATACCAAGGGCAAGTTGCTGAAACACATACATGTGAAAGATCTGAAAAAGTTTCATGCACCACAGCAGCCAGAGACCGTGAATGCGTCGCCGCCGCCAGAACTACACTTTATTCATGCATATTCAGCAGCAGACGCATCCAGAATCGACGAAATTGTTCCCGTAAAACCAAAGTATTTACCGATGGCGAAGAAGAGTTTATGTTGTAGGTGTGGTCAGTCTGGACACACCCGTTACCAGTGTGAGTAGCCGTTAAATGCTCCCAAGGTGGAAAAGTGGGCAGTAGGCCCCGAAAATGTTCCTGTCAGGACCCAGGAAAACCAAATGTAGTCATGGAGAAGAGGACTATCGACAGAGCCATGCAGTGTACGCCCCAGGTTGCAGGTGTAACTACCCAGTGTAACCTGGTGCTGAACGACCGAAGCCATGGGAACTGCAGGAGTTGCCAACCAGCAATCCCGAACAGTTGGAGGTCACCTCAAGGGATGGGTGCCGCTACCAGGGCAGGCCGTATCGTCTGGTGCCAGCCGGCGCTCCATGGACCCGACGCAGAGGGCCACGTGCGGCTGCACGACTGGATGGACAGGCGACAGGTACTAGGTGCAGTGTGTGACACGGGAGTGTGGGACACTTCTAGGAGTGCCACTCGACGGTGCACAAACGAGGAGACTGTGGGTGAGACTATCATTGACTATTATTTAGCTTAAGCATAGTGTATTCAACCTAATCCTCAGACATTTTGTGCTAAGTTCCGTTCAAATAGCTCCCAATTCATTTGAGGCGAGAAGCTATCAATTTCGGGTGTGGTAAATCTGAACGATTTGTTTATTTACGCTTAGGAACCCTGGTTAATTTAGTTTTAACTTGCATTTTCCTTTTTGATTATTTTCTTAAATTAAGCGATATTGCATATAGACGCGTCGCAGTGCCTCTACGGAGATAGCTGTTCCGTATTTGTGTTTGGAGCATTGTTTAAATTTAGCTTAAGGATATATTTTATTTTCTGTTTACTTACGAACTTTAATTATTTAGTTTTCCGTTCGAAGATGCTTGATTTAGTTTAAGGATATATTTTATTTTCTGTTTACTTACGAATTATAGTTATTTAATTTTCCGTTCGAAAGTGCTTGATTTAGTTTAAGGATAAGTTTTATTTTCTGTTTACTTACGAAATTTAATAATTTAATTTTCCGTTCAAAGATGTTTGATTTAGTTTAAAAATGTATTGGGTAGGACCGCTTGCTTATATGGAACAGGAAAGAGAAACTTTTCTTTGAGGGTACATTATGTGCATTCTTTCTCGACATATTGGTATGTCTGTTATTTTCCTGTATTAATATTGTTATATTGGGGACCAGAGGACCGGTGAGGTCGGGATGTGGAAGAAAAAACTTCGTTTTTTCTTTCAGGAGAAGAGAGGGGGATGTCACGAAGTGACGTAATGGCCATTAGAAATCTAATTAGTTAACAGGGGAATAGATCCGTACCATCTGTATTTAATTTAATTTATTTTTGTTATTAAAATATTCGTAAATGTTTGATAAAATATAGCTTCGAGAGCGGGGCAGGCATGGTACCGGTGTGTTGTCGCCCAGGCGGGTCCTGCGGTGTGCGAAGCGATGAAAGCGGGGACGGCTGGTCTGGTCCACTACATACCTATGCGCACCTCGCAGCGCATACTTTGCGTGCCGCATCGAGGTCTGGATATATCGACCGTAACGCGCTCGACAAGTTAGTTCTTTTTCAGCAGTCGCAGGGGCCGTCACGGAGAATAACCAGCCACCGTCCAGGTCTCGACTAGAATTTGGTGTGTTTTTCGTTTTAGCTTTGAGTGCGTCGCATCGGCGACGGGACCAGCAGGCCGGCCGTCAGAGGGTGAGGAACAGTCGCTTATTAAGCGCACCTGCTGGGAGAAGTTGAGAGCGGTGACCGACGACGAACGCCGTCTTCAGCGGGCCGCTCGTTGTTCAATTATAGGAGGTAGGTCGTTGTCCCTCCAGCTGTACAGTACAGGGCCTGTGTGAAAGGGGTTTTCCACGGGTTGACGACTCTCTCTGGCGGCGGACACCTGGGCGCGCTTGGTGGCCTTCGCCAGAGGTGACGTTAAAAGTCCAGGTGTGGAAAAGACACTGAATGTTGTTGTGTTTGTCAGTGGTTTTATTTCAGAGAGACGGCAGCAAGGGAGCTTCGGATAAATAGGTCCATCGCTCGTTTCTGTCGGTATCCGCGGGGCAACCTGAGGGAGCAGGGGCTCGCGTTCCTTGGCTGGAGTCTTCCCGAGAGCGCGAGAGCACTAGCAAAGCGGCCGACTGCACGTTGATGTGAACTCGGGGGGCGTACTAGCCACGATCACATCATCCCAAGGCGGTCTCCCGTGGCGCAGCTCCCGTGCTCCTGGATTTGGACGACAGCCGGGATATTTCGGGCTGCAGTAGGTCTCCACCACTCCTGGCGATCGAAACAGTCTGGCGATATCCGGTGTCCCGACCGTCCGGCTGACTTTATTGGGAAAACCCTGTCGTTTTCAGTCCTAGGGGGAAAAGCTTTGTATGTTTCCGTCGGGAGACGCAAAGGGGTCGCGTCCCTGGACTGGAGTCTTCCCGAGAATGCGAGAGCACTAGCAAAGCGGCCGACTGCACGTTGATGTGAACTCGGGGGGCGTACTAGCCACGATCACATCATCCCAAGGCGGTCCCCCGTGGCGCAGCTCTCGTGCTCCTGGATTTGGACGACAGCCGGGATATTTCGGGCTGCAGTACCACCACTCCTGGCGATCGAAACAGTCTGGCGATATCCGGTGTCCCGACCGTCCGGCTGACATTATTGGGGAAACCCTGTCGTTTTCAGTCCTAGGGGGAAAAGCTTTGTATGTTTCCGTCGGGAGACGCAAAGGGGTCGCGTTCCTGGACTGGAGTCTTCCCGAGAATGCGAGAGCACTAGCAAAGCGGCCGACTGCACGTTGATGTGAACTCGGGGGGCGTACTAGCCACGATCACATCATCCCCAGGCGGTCTCCCGTGGCGCAGCTCTCGTGCTCCTGGATTTGGACGACAGCCGGGATATTTCGGGCTGCAGTAGGTCTCCACCACTCCTGGCGATCGAAACAGTCTGGCGATATCCGGTGTCCCGACCGTCCTGAAGGCACCGCCTGGAGGCTGTGTCTTCTTTTAACTTGATAGTGAGGACTTCCTTTATTTTGTCGAAGGGAAATTTCCAACTCCCTAGGGAGACACTTCCTCCGGTCGTAGAGAGTCTGTATGACTGCAACGCATGCTTGAGGGTCCGAAATTAATTAAGTGATAGTAGAAAGTAGAGCAAGCCGTTAGCTGATCTTGATATTGCACCTAGAGTTGGCTTTTTCACATACTGCATGCCTGCTTAAACCGACCACCTGTCCGTTGCCTTGCTTTAGCGATCCTGGGACGCTTCTGCCCGCTTACAAGCCGCGAGTTTACTACCCCTATTCGTGATACCGGCCGTATAACTCGCGAATATTTCACTTTCTGCCTCTGGTCTCTAATAAATTGATTTGTTGTCAATTAAGTTAGTTTAAACGTGGGGTATACCGGGAGAATCCCTTGTGTAAATATTTCTTTGTATATATTTTGTAAATATTTCCCCACCAATACTTTTGTAAATAGACTATTTGTTTTATACGGTATTTCATTTAAAGCTTCCCAACCAATCCACCCCAACGTAATACGTAACATCCTGATCTCTAATACATAGGCCATAATTAAGGAGTCCTGAGGGACTTCGCCTGAGGACTTAGGTGAACCCTGTCTCCACTGAAGTTTACCCCGGGTCCGTGTAGCTGTAAGTAGCAACCGAGGACAGATATATAGTCCTGAGGGAGCGCAGCGTCTTCCTTTAAACCCACGCTGCTGGCGCCTGAGCAAATCCCGTAAATAAAGCCGTATTGATAAGGTTATCCCGTGGGAACCTCCCCATATTAGGGAAAGATAACCTTATCCCGATTTGACCCCTCACAATATATATATATATATATATATATATATATATATATATATATATATATATATATATATATATATATATATATATATATATATATGTGTGTGTGTGTGTGTGTGTGTGTGTGTGTGTGTGTGTGTGTGTGTGTGTGTATCACACCGATAACTCAAAAATAATAAACCGATTTTGATATAATTGGCAGGTACCTCCTTTTCTAAGTGGCTTGAATAAATTCGTTAGCCAGAAAAATCGGACCAGGTTTTCCGGAAAAGGTTTTGGTTTTCTTTCGGCAATTTTTTTATCTCCGAAAATAACAAAGCTGTGGTAAACAAATTTGGTACGGAGTATTACGTTATAAAAAGTAAACTACATACCAAAATTTAAATCTCCGTGTTACATGAAGAAAACGTTATATATATATATATATATATATATATATATATATATATATATATATATATATATATATATATATATATATATATATATATATATATATATAAACATTTAATTTAAAATAATGTTTGATGCCAGATCATTGCTACGAAAATTCACTATTATAACGCACTTGCTGCGTCCAGACTGTTATTTATTTCCTTCAAAGAATGTATTTATCCATATTGTTTCTTTTGAGATTACCCCAATGATTTTTTATGTTCTAGTGATGACAAGCAGAGGAAAACTACTTGTGGCATTAGCCACAGCTGGAGGCCCAGTAGAAAATAAGGAGAAAAAAATCAAGGATACTGAAAATGAAGGACGGGAAGGTAAATAACCTCTAATTAATTACCGAATATCTTAAAGAACAATTGCTAAAATCTATCTTCTAAAATTGAAACATCCCGAAATTCACGTTATATAGACAGAATAATATACCCGGTACAAATAGTTCTACAAAGTGAATCATAACTTCCACATAGCTGTGATAATCTACTCTCCTCAGAAAGACATTCTCATGAAATGAATGCAGGGTCCATGACTTTGATCACAAAGAAAATATTTGTATTCCTGTACCCATAAACTTCTTGAGTGTTATATTACGGGAGTTTTAACTTAAAAAAAATCAATTTTTACCAAATCAACCCCCATTTATACCCTACCCCCTGAAGCGATCTTACCCAAATACAATACGAAGCGTTCACTTGTCAGGTGCTAACTGTATACCAAATATATATATATATATATATATATATATATATATATATATATATATATATATATATATATATATATATATATATATATATATATATATATATATGTATCTATGTTCGGAAAGGCTTCTGCGGTCATTAGTGTGAGATATACTTGGGTCTCGGGTCAAACCGCGCCCAAAATGTATTAAAACTCGACGTTTTGGAACAATTTTCAAGAAATTAAGGAAATATGAAAAGAGATGAAGTTCATCTGTCTACTCCCAAAATCTCGCTGGAGATCGTCTCTGAGGTCTCAGTGTGTTCAAGAGAGAGAAAGATCTGAAAAAAATTCTGGATGTGGTTCAACCCGAGAATCAAGTATACATATATATATATATATATATATATATATATATATATATATATATATATATATATATATATATATATATATATATATATATTGTGTATTTTCAAATGATCTCGCTGAATTTTTTATTAGTTTCAGCTTAGGTACATGATGATCTTTTGAATGAATGTGAAATTTTGTTCCAAGTGTCTGAGTTTTTCATTTAGCCAAAGTCTTTGTGTTTTTAATCATGATAGGGGGACACTATAGTTTGGTGGAACCGGCTGTCTGTGTGGAAAATTCAGGTGCTTATACCTTTTTTATTTTCGAGTTTACAGCAGTTGAGTATGTATAATATTTACTCAAAATTTAGTATTCTTTTGAAATGTGTAAAAACGTATAAGGTCTTCTACTAAAAAAATAATGATTTCAACAGCCATTAAATTAAATTACAGAAGAATGTATGTAATAATTTGAAAATATGTAAAATATATATATACTGCTAGTTTTCTGCTGAGCCGTAACCTTATAACCACCCTATAAGGAGGAATTTAATACATGAACCTCCTTCATATGATACACAGAGAGCCTCCCAAGAGTCTAATTTTGTTACTGATACTGATATATATATATATATATATATATATATATATATATATATATATATATATATATATATATATATATATATATTAAAATAGAGTTCTAAAATTCTATTGTCTCACTTTTCAGATGCTAACTACACCTATAATTCAGTTACCACATGTGATTCAACATCAGCTTTCAGTGATGATCACCTAGAGCAATCATCCTCTTCTGATTTTGTACCTGACACAACCAGTGGAGATTCAGACACATCTGAGTATAGCATAACCGGAAACTGCAGATTATCAAAAAAACTCCTATCTGGTCTTTTAGAAACTGTAACGAGAGAACAAAACAGCCCAGAACCTATAGATGTTGAAGTTAGTAGTTCACAAATTGAAACATTAGAAGAAGGCAGGAGCATATCAAATATATGCCCAGTAGATGACGAAACAGAATCACTATCAAGTAGCGACAGTACAACTATAAAAATCAGACAGTCTAAGAAAAACAAGTTAAGTGGAAGAAGAAAACGAGACAAGCGCCACTGTTGCTATATCTGCCAAAAAATTGTCTGTAATTTACCTAGACATTTTGAAAAAATACATAGAGACGATGTGGAAATTAATAAAATTATAGCTTTACCGAAAGGGAGTAAAAGGAGACGCAGAGAGTATGGGAAATTACAACGAGTCGGTGACTTCTACCATAACTGCGAAGTGTTGAGATTAAAGAAAGGTGAACTAATTTTATTGAGAGTTCCAACTCCATATGAAAGAAAAAAATACACATATGCAGATTACGGCCCGTGTCCTGATTGTTTAGGCTTCTTGCTTAAGAAAAACATAAATGTCCATGTGAAGCAAAATAAATGCCTCGAACATAAAACTACTGCAAGTAGGAACTCTCTTTCAGAATGCAATTCGTTATTAAATGGAATATATACTCCGTCACTTAATGAGAATTTTATAACCAACATTGTTAATAAATTTATAGCAGACGATGTCTCGCAAATGTGTAAAGAAGATGACCTTATCTTAAAATTTGGAAACATGATGTTTGAGAAATATGATGTAATGCAATCTGAATTCATAAGACAATCCATGAGACAGCTCGGAAGACTAGTAATCCAAATAAGAAATTGTGATCGAAAAATTGCATCTTTATCACAGTGTCTAACTCCTGTAAATTTTGATAAGATAGTCGATGCTACAAAGATGCTATGTTCAGTCATTTTATCTTCATCAAGTCGGCCAGAATTTAAAACACCTTCTCTTGGCTTAAAGATAGGCTACCACATCAAAAAATGTGTAGGAATCGCAAGAGGTGAAGCTCTGAGGCAGGGAAACCTTAAAAGAAACAAAGAGCTGCTTTCATTTCTTTCAATTATGGACTTGGAGTGGAATATTAAAATATCTTCAAATGCTCTGAACACTCTCCATAAAAGGAAATTCAATTCAAGTCAGTTATTGCCTTTGACAGCAGACCTAATTAAACTTAATAGATATCTACAAACCGAAATGACTAAACGCAGAGAAGAGTTAAAAAAGAAGCCTTCATCTGTTTCATATATACAATTTGCATCTGTGATTTTATGCAGATTGGTGCTTTTTAACAAAAGAAGATCAGGTGAAGCAGCTAAGATGACAATAAAACAATATATGATGAGACCACTCTGGTCTGAGCAAACAACAGAGGAATTGAAGAAATCATTATCGAAGTTTGAAAATGCCTTAGCTGAAAGTATGGTAATAGTGGATGTAGAAGGCAAGAGAGGCCGTAAAGTACCAGTTATTTTAACACCAGAGTTGAAATTTGGAATGGATTTCTTACTGAATTTGCGAAGCACCTGTGGAATTTATAGCCAAAACCCTTTTATATTCGCTCGATCTCAAGATTCAGTTTCTCATCTTCGGGGGCATGATTGTATTAAGAAATTTGTAAAAGATGCTGATTTGGAGCAGCCGGAAAACATTAATGCAACAAAGTTGCGTAAATATATTGTCACTGTTTGTCAAATATTTAACTTGACCGAAAATGAAACCGACTGGCTTGCCAGACACCTTGGACACGATACTAGAGTGCATCGTGATTTCTACCGTCTACACGAAAGCGCTATTGAACTTACCAAAATAAGTCGGCTCTTACTTGCAGTCGATAAAGGTGAAGCGAAAATATTTGCAGGAAAAAACCTAGAAGATATTGAAATATCAGGTAATCATACATCTTTCATATAACCGGGCTTTAGAGTATAAGCTGATTGGAGTGACTTTAAGAATAGTTACATTTTCGAAATCTTATAATTCTTAAATAGTTTGAACTGATAATTATCTAATTCTCTTTTTAAATCATTGCTGAACAGATGAAGTTAGGATAGTAAAATTCCTTAGTTATGTTAAATTTAAATAATTATTTTTTGTCTGTGTAGATTATTTAATTTTTTTTCCAGACCTGCCTAATTTAGAAGAAGACGAGGCTTCAGAAGAAGATGAAGATAAAGACGAAACAGAGGATGACCCAGTGGAGATTAAGACATCTGCGAATAACGAGAAAAACTTAGCAGAATGTTCCACAAGTGGCAACAAACCAAGCCGTAAAACAGTCCAAAAGAAACAGTGGTCATCCAAAGAATCAGAAGCAGTACTTAAATTTTTCAGACTAAAAATATCAAAACAAATTGTGCCACGTAAAAAAGAATGTGAAGAATGCTTCGAAAAATATCCAGTTTTGAATAAACGCAAATGGACAGATATAAAGTTTTTTGTTAAAAATCATATACAGAAAGTTAAGAAGCATATGAATGTATCAAAAAAATGACGACTTACCACTCAGATAATTACACAAAGGATTCATTAATTTTTTTTTGTCCTAACTTGGTGAAACCGTTTTATACTAAATACAGACATTGTGACTTTCTCTGGCTTCACGAGTGTTTCTTTTCTGCTCCGTAACCGGTTTCATTGCTTGACAGCATCATGAGACAGAATATTTTCTCACTCATGTGTGATGATGCTGTCAAGCAACTAAACCCGGCTACAGAGCAGAAAATAAATATTTGGAAAGCCAGAGAAAGTCTCAACGTCTGTATTTTTTTAATTTTTTTTAAGGTGTTACGTTTATTTTGTTCTGAAAATTCTAATATGGTTGACCCAATAAGAGCTTATTTTTTGTGACATTCTAATAAAATATCGCATACACTTTCCTATTTCGTGGATGTGGATGTGGATGTGGATGTGGATGTGGATGTGGATGTGGATGTGGATGTGGATGTGGATGTGGATGTGGATGTGGATGTGGATGTGGATGTGGATGTGGATGTGGATGTGGATGTGGATGTGGATGTGGATGTGGATGTGGATGTGGATGTGGATGTGGATGTGGATGTGGATGTGGATGTGGATGTGGATGTGGATGTGGATGTGGATGTGGATGTGGATGTGGATGTGGATGTGGATGTGGATGTGGATGTGGATGTGGATGTGGATGTGGATGTGGATGTGGATGTGGATGTGGATGTGGATGTGGATGTGGATGTGGATGTGGATGTGGATGTGGATGTGGATGTGGATGTGGATGTGGATGTGGATGTGGATGTGGATGTGGATGTGGATGTGGATGTGGATGTGGATGTGGATGTGGATGTGGATGTGGATGTGGATGTGGATGTGGATGTGGATGTGGATGTGGATGTGGATGTGGATGTGGATGTGGATGTGGATGTGGATGTGGATGTGGATGTGGATGTGGATGTGATGGATGTGGATGTGGATGTGGATGTGGATGTGGATGTGGATGTGGATGTGGATGTGGATGTGGATGTGGATGTGGATGTGGATGTGGATGTGGATGTGGATGTGGATGTGGATGTGGATGTGGATGTGGATGTGGATGTGGATGTGGATGTGGATGTGGATGTGTGTGTGTGTGTGTGTGTGTGTGTGTGTGTGTGTGTGTGTGTGTGTGTGTGTGTGTGTGTGTGTGTGTGTGTGTGTGTGTGTGTGTGTGTGTGTGTGTGTGTGTGTGTGTGTGTGTGTGTGTGTGTGTGTGTGTGTGTGTGTGTGTGGTGTGTGTGTGTGTGTGTGTGTGTGTGTGTGTGTGTGTGTGTGTGTGTGTGTGTGTGTGTGTGTGTGTGTGTGTGTGTGTGTGTGTGTGTGTGTGTGTGTGTGTGTGTGTGTGTGTGTGTGTGTGTGTGTGTGTGTGTGTGTGTGTGTGTGTGTGTGTGTGTGTGTGTGTGTGTGTGTGTGTGTGTGTGTGTGTGTGTGTGTGTGTGTGTGTGTGTGTGTGTGTGTGTGTGTGTGTGTGTGTGTGTGTGTGTGTGTGTGTGTGTGTGTGTGTGTGTGTGTGTGTGTGTGTGTGTGTGTGTGTGTGTGTGTGTGTGTGTGTGTGTGTGTGTGTGTGTGTGTGTGTGTGTGTGTTGTGTGTGTGTGTGTGTGTGCGTGGTGCGTGGTGTGCGTGCGTGCGTGCGAGGTGCGTGCGTGCGTGCGTGCGTGCGTGCGTGCGTGCGTGCGTGCGTGCGTGCGTGCGTGCGTGCGTGCGTGCGTGCGTGCGTGCGTGCGTGCGTGCGTGCGTGCGTGCGTGCGTGCGTGCGTGCGTGCGTGCGTGCGTGCGTGCGTGCGTGCGTGCGTGCGTGCGTGCGTGCGTGCGTGCGTGCGTGCGTGCGTGCGTGCGTGCGTGCGTGCGTGCGTGCGTGCGTGCGTGCGTGCGTGCGTGCGTGCGTGCGTGCGTGCGTGCGTGCGTGCGTGCGTGCGTGCGTGCGTGCGTGCGTGCGTGCGTGCGTGCGTGCGTGCGTGCGTGCGTGCGTGCGTGCGTGCGTGCGTGCGTGCGTGCGTGCGTGCGTGCGTGCGTGCGTGCGTGCGTGCGTGCGTGCGTGCGTGCGTGCGTGCGTGCGTGCGTGCGTGCGTGCGTGCGTGCGTGCGTGCGTGCGTGCGTGCGTGCGTGCGTGCGTGCGTGCGTGCGTGCGTGCGTGCGTGCGTGCGTGCGTGCGTGCGTGCGTGCGTGCGTGCGTGTGTGTGTGTGTGTGTGTGTGTGTTGTGTGTGTGTGTGTGTGTGTGTGTGTGTGTGTGTGTGTGTGTGTGTGTGTGTGTGTGTGTAGACACACACACGCAAGGTAGCCCACCACATACGCCACGGGCTCTCACGTCTATATGTGTGTGTGTGTGTGTGTGTGTGTGTGTGTGTGTGTGTGTGTGTGTGTGTGTGTAGACACACACACGCAAGGTAGCCCACCAAATACGCCACGGGCTCTCACGTCTATATGTTTCAGTATTTCGAATTTTTTTCAAACAGAGATGGTGTAGGTTGAAAAGGACTACAACCTAAAGTTGTTTTCAAATATACAGCTTGATCCAAAAAAGTGTGACACCTCAAAGTTATGTTTTTTCTTATGCAACACCCAGTATTTGACAACGTTTTTGAATTATATGGGAAAAATAAGGTTCACTTATCCCAAGGATCCCTAGACCTAGCTATACGGTTTCCCAAATATCTTGATTTTTCGACGAACGTGAGGTTTTCGAAAAAAAGTCTTATCTCCATTGTCAGATGATATCGAAAAAAAAACTCACTAGCTTTTGATGGTGCATTTGGTACTTCCTCAACTACTGTAGTCAATATTTAGCAATAGTCTACAGGGCGTTCAAAACTTCAAGCTTTTCAGGCTAGATGTATTCTCACCATAATTAGAACCGTAGACCGGTTTAGCTCTAATTAGAGCTCGTCAATACGGTATACTAATTGCAGCAAGAACACACCTATAAAGTAATACGGCTATGGCAGCCAGTCTCACAGCACAAAGTGAGATGTAAAACATGAGTCGCTATCTCGTTGCGGAACCAAGTAGTTCTCACGACAGATCCAAGTAGCACAAAATGTTATAAAATAGGGAATATGTACAACCAACTAACAACTTTGTAAATTGTCAGCCCTTGCCCATTTATTTCCTAATATAGGGTTTCGCTCTAATTAGAGCTTGTCATTACGGTATACTAATTGCAGCGAGAACACACCTATAAAGTAATACGGTTATGGTAGCCAGCCTCACAGCACAAAGTGAGAAGCCAGACAGGAGTCGCCATCTCGTTGCGAAACCAAGTAGAATGTTGTCACGACAGCTCCAAATAACACAATATGTTATAAAATAGAGACTATGTACAACCAACTAACAATTTTGTAAATTGTCAGCCCCTGGCTGTGAGGCTGGCTACCATAGCCGTACTACTTTATAGGTGGGTTCTCGCTGCACTTAGTATACCGTAGTGACGAGCTATAATTAGAGCGAACCCGGTCTATGGTTCTAATTGTGGTGAGAATACATCTGGCCTTACATACATTGTCCCTATATTAGGGAAGAAATGGGCCAGGGCTGACAATTTACAAAATTGTTAGTTGGTTGTACATAGCCTCTATTTGAACATTTTGTGTTATTTGGAGCTGTCGTGACAACATACTACTTGGTTCTGCAACGAGATAACGACTCCTGTCTTACATCTCACTTTTTGCTGTGAGGCTGGCTACCATAGCCTTAGACAGGTGGACCGAGGAAGCAATGAAGAGGCACTGGGGGTCGGTTGGTGGCTGCAGGCAGGTGAGGGACTTCGTGGAGGGGCCGGACAGAGATAAAGCTGTCTAGCTACTCGAAAGGAGTCGACCTACGCGTCGCCGCATCCTTGGGGTGCTCACAGGCCACTGCGCCCTTAGAAGACCCATCATATTGATAGGCGTAGAGAGGGATCCCATTTGCCAGGAATGCGGCGAGGATGAGGATACGTCCTACCACTACCTGTGCGAATGCGAGGCTTTTGGGAGTCTTCGAGCAGAATTGTTCGGATCAAGGACTCTGCAGAGGAATCAGGTAAGTAAGGTAAGTACCGTTCAATTGAAGACCGTCACGGCCTTCGTCTCGAGGTCGAGGCGGTTTGGCGACGGAACCGAGGAGTAGAGCATGATTGCTGGGGTTGGCAAAAAGGGCACATGGTGGCCTACTTGCTTCGCATTGGCCTCCCCACCACTGCTACTACTACAACTACCATAGCCGTATTACTTTATAGGTGTGTTCTCGCTGCAATTACTATACCGTACTGACGAGCTCTAATTAGAGCGAAACCGGTCTACGGTTATAATTGTGGTGAGAATACATCTAGCTTTATATACATTGTCCCTATATTAGGAAAGAAATGGGCCAGGGCTGACAATTTACAAAATTGTTAGTTGGTTGTACATGGTCTCTATTTTATACAATTTTGTGTTATTTGGAGCTGTCGTGACAACATACTACTTGGTTTTATAGGTGTGTTTTCGCTGCAATTAGTAAACCGTACTCTAATTAGAGCGGAACCGGTCTACGGTTCTAATTGTGGTGAGAATACATCTAGCCTTTTTTTCCTCACGGCTCGTCCGCGGCCTTACCGCCCCGACAGCACTCCAACCTTTGGTTGATTGTGCATGCCCTTAGTCTTACTCCACCGATTCCAAAATCACTGTGCCTTAAACTAGTCTACACAGCGATTGGTAGGGTGAAGTTTTATATTGCTCTGTCTCAGGTCTAGACTGACCGTAGATCAGTTGTCTTTTTTACACTAGCACAAGATGTGCTGGGCTGATTCCTCCCCCTCGACGCAGAGACTGCATGCGAGGTCCCCCTCGAAGCGCCTTGTTTTATGCAGGTGTTTCTTGACGACCATGTGTCCCGTCAAGATACCTGTTATGTTTCTGAGATGCCTTCTGCTAAGATTTAGCAGATCCACAGCTCTCTTTGAACTGGGTTCGTCAATTATTGACTTTCCATGAGCCCTGGACAGTCCGCCCAGTACACCTTGTGTTGGTTTCTTACCCAGGACTTAATGGCTCCCCTGGCAGAGCTCTTTGTTACGCCCAGAGCCGGTTCTGGTTCCATAAATGGTTCTGCTGACCCTCTCTTCGCGAGACTGCCAGCTTCTTCATTGCCTTTGACCCCCGAGTGACCCGGCAGCCAGATGAGGGTGACCTCATTCTGCCCAGCTAGGTCGCTCGTCTCGTCTCGGCACTCACTCACCAGCCAGGAATGTACCCGTGGGCTACTTAGGGCCTTAAGGGCTGTCTGGCTGTCTGTGGCTACGAGGATCCGCTTGTTGGTGTAGCCCCTCCTCTTGTTCTCCCGCACACAGTGCAGGATGGCCTACATTTTAGCCTGGAAGACCGTTCCATGGGCTCCGAGGGAAATACTATGACTTACCCTCGGTCCTTCCGAATAAACACCTTCCCCCGTCCCACGCTCCCCGCCGGAACCAGACGAGCGCGTCCCGTGGTATGCCCGGCGTCTCCTCCCGCCATGCCTCGCGGTCGGCGATTTCCACTGTAAAGTTGTTTTCCCTGCAGATTCGCGGGTTCCAGAAGTCTGACCTCATTTCAAACATGGGCTCCTTCACGATCTCCTGAAGTTTGTAGTGGCCCTTGAAGCCTGGGTTGATTTTCAGTCTATCATTGCAGGCTAGCCTGTATAGTCCTAGCCTGGCCTCCCCCATAATAAGTAAGCGTGCATGGGGGTGGAAGGTGGGGAGGTGGTTGGGTGGTGGGGTTATCAGATCCAGCAACACCTCCATGGCGGCTGTTGGGGTTGAATACATGGCCCCTGTGATGCCTAGGCAAGCCATCCTTTGGATCTTGCCTAGTTTTTTTGGCACTGGATTGTGCCACCTTAGGTCATCAGACCAGTGCCGCGTATGTTAACGATGGTCTGACTACCCTTGTGTACAGCCAGTGGGCCATACTAGGTCTTAGTCCCTACGTTTTCGCATATAGCCGCCTAGTGACGGCTAAGGTCATGACTGCCTTACGCAGTATATTTCCAATGTGACCATTCCAGGTTAGCTTAGAGTCCAATACGACCCCAATATATTTTACCTCCCTGGCCATTGGAATTTTCCTACCGTATAGAGCGAGAGTTATGTGGCTCTCCTACTTCCTCTTCCTCGTAAACGGTATGACGGTTGCTTTCTCGAGGCTCACCCCGAGACCTTAACCAACCGTCCACCCTTCCACCACTTTCAGTGCTGTCTGCATGTGCTCCCACACTCACTGTGTAACCTTTCCTCCGACAATGATGACAATGTCGTCCGCATAGCCCTGTACCTCATACCCCCCTCCAGAGAGCCTCCCCAGCAGGCCGTCCACGACTAGGCACCAGAGCAAGGGAGACAGAACGTTCCCCTGCGGACACCCCGCCGCGACCCCCGCAAGCACAGTCCCCCCCGCGAGTGAGGTGAACACCGCCCTATCCCTGAGCATGGAACCGATCCACCTGCAGCAGGTATCCTCTATTCCACGCTCCCTGACAGCTGCCAGAACCGATCTGAATGAGGTGTTGCTGAAGGCCCTGTCTATGTCTAGGAAGGCCCCCAGCGCCACCTCCTTGTTCGCTGGCGTATTCTCCAGTTTCAGCACCAATTGGTGCAGTGCTGTTTCTGTTGAGAATCCTGCTCTGTATGCATATTGTCCGCAGTGTAGGGGCTATGCCTCCAGTACACCGCTCCTAATGTGCCGGTCGAGCAGTTTTTCCACCGTTTTTAGCAAGAAGGACATGAGACTTATTGGCCTCAGGGACTTTTCCAGGTTTGTTGGAATCCCAGATTTAGGAATGAATACAACCCTGGCCGGTCTTCATGCCCTCGGAATGTACCCCAGAGCCAGGCTGGCCCTCATAATGAGGGTAAGCGCCGGCGCCAGCATATCTATACCCTGTTGGAGCATGATGGGCACTATTCCATCAAATCCCGGCGATTTGTATGGCTTAAAGCTGTTAATGGCCGATCTGATTTTGCTCCAAGTAACCACCTCTTTAGCGACTGTCCAGTCTACCCTAGATGCCCGCCTATAGGGCTCCTCTATTTCCGAGTGTTGCCAGTCCGGAGGTGATTGGTTTATTATGTTACAGCCGGGGAAGTGCGTCAGCAGTAAAAATTTCCATAGTTTCCTCCCCTGAACTTGTAAAGCCTCCCGTGGATGTTCTAAGGGAGCCTATGATGGTCTGAGTGCTCTTGGACAGCATCTTGTGTAGTCGAGCACTCTCGGACGTGTTTTCCACTTCCACGCAGTGCCTCCTCCACGACTCCTTGGCGTCCCTCAGTCTTTTATTATAGGTCGTTAGGGCCTGTCTATATTCATCCCATGCTCCCGAACTTTTGGCCGCGTTAAACAGCTTACGAACCTGCGCCCGCCTTTGCCTGAGGTCCTCGTTCCACCACGGGACGTTCCTGGTGGACGCCTTCATTTTGAGGGGGCAGTTGGCGTTATAGGCCGACGTGATTGCGTCTCACAATTGGGCTGCCGCAATCTGGAGGTCTATTGAATTGTCTATGGTACTCTAAACCCCCCGCAGTTCCACTGCTAGGTCTGACCTGTAGGCTTCCCAGTCCGTCTTGCGGGGGTCCCGGTACCATACCGTTTGTCTTTCGACTTTGACAATTTCAAACCGGATGTATATTTGGTCTGAGCTACTCACTTCCCCAGACACATCCCAGCTCTTAACAGTCACCCAGAAACTGGGTGGAAACTGTTAGATCTAAAACTTCATCACGCCGTGTTGTGACGAAGGTCGGTTTATTACTTCTATTCAATATGTCTAAATTAAATTTCATAAATAATTATAAAAGTGCCCCACCCCTAGAGTTTGTGTCCGAGCTACCCCACAACTCATGGTGCGCGTTCGCATCCATGCCGATGATGGTTTGCCATCCACCTGCTCTGCTACCCAACATCAGCTGCTCCAATTCGTTGGGTGGAGGAGGGTCCGTGCTGTCCTCTGGCAGATAGGCTGACGCGACAGTAATGCCCATCCGCTCCTCCACATCTGATTTTGATCATTGCCAGGTCCCTGGAACAGAAATTCATTAAAGGCAGAAACTCTATCCCTTCCCTGACAAAAATGCAGGCCCCCGGGTTCTCGCTGGATCTGCTGTAGATGAGCTTTCTAGCAGCTCTGCCGAGTCCCTTGATCTCTCCTTTATAGAAGTACGGTTCCTAGATGAGGGCCACATCCGTGTTCCTCAGAGCCATCAGTAGTCCGGCCATGGCTGCTCTATTGTGTTGGAGGTTGACCTGAAGGAACCTAAGTCCCATTAACCCGTAGTTGCTTCCCCAGTAGGCGAAAGATAACCCTTCCCAGGCCCCAGAATGCCTTGAAGGAGGTTCTTTCAATATTTCTGTAAGACGCCTGGTTGATCGAGAAGGTGAGAGTCTGTCCTTTCTCCTCTGCCTTCCTGCTTAGAACCGACCAGTGTTGTGTCTCTAGTTCAGGGTTCTGGATCTTTAGTCTACTGATCGCCGTCACCTGCAGGACGGTGTCAGGGATCTGTACGATGACCTTGCGTCTCTTTGGGAGGTTCTTGGGCTCGACGGCTGTCAAGTCCACCCCCTCCTAAATCTGACCGAGGCCCTAGATCGTTTTCCGCAGCCAGTCCCGCGACTGCGGGCTGGCGCAGGTTATCCAGAGGATGTCCCCCGCCAGGCGCACCCGGTGGAACTGAGGCGGGCTCTCACCTTCCTGAAGAGAGTCCACCGCAGCTACCACCGCAGCCTGGATCAGGTCCACCTTCCCCTGGTCTAGCGTGACCTCAGGATGGCGTCTGTCAATCACCGCCTTCCCGAGGCCCTCCGTAGCCTCCCTATACGAGCCAGTCTGCGCCGGTGTTCCGGCCTTGGTCCTTTTGGGACGCCTGTCTGTAGTAGGTGTGCTAGAGTCAGAGCGCGGCGTCTTCTGACTCGCACTCTCCTCTTGCGCCTTTACAGGTGCCCTGGCCCTTTTGGGACGTCTTTCTGTAGTAGGCGTGCTAGAGTCCGAGCGCGTCTTCTTCTGACTCGCACTCCACTCTTGCGCCTTTACAGGTTTCTCGGCCGTCCACGTCCCGGTCGCCATTTTCTGCGCCCTCCGGAACTTCTTTCTTTGCGCTCCGGAAAGACGCTTGGACTGCCGGGGCAGTCCCTCTATCCCCACAGTCGGGTCCTCACTGGTGGAGGGGCCCCCAGAGTCCTCGGACCTCGCCGCCCTCCGGTGGGACCCAGCCTCCAGCTTGGGTGTCGGGGACAGGTCTGTGACCGAAACTATCCCCTGATCCCCCGTATCTACTTCGGACGTGAGACCTCCAGAGTCCGCTGTCGCCCCCTGGCTCGTCTCCGTTTCCGGAATAGACTCAAGGCACAAGTCTGTAGCCGGAGCCACTCCTCGAGCCTCATTGGTTTTGGTTTTGTATGTAGTTATGATCTTCATGTTGTTCTCACGAGAATGGAATATTGTCCACACCATCAGGACCCCCTGTGTGGTGCAAGGCGGGTTACTCTGGAGGGTTGCCCGGTACTCCAGAGGTTCTGTTTACGACACCATCGCCCTGGTGCCATCCATCCCTAGACACGGGTCACGTAACACCGTAGATTGGGGGAGTTTAGTTCGACCTCCTTGTCTAGATCCGTCATGTTCAGTTATTAGCAGGGTCACCTCGTGCAGGATGCGGCTTTTCGCCGCACATGACGGTCTTGGGGAATCCTTCATCGAAAGTTTATGTTGTTGTTTCCACTTCCTCAGCTTGCCTCTTGGAGTCCTTTGGCCCGCGACTCCTTGACCCCTACATCTAGCCTTACATACATTGTCCCTATATTAGCTAAGAGATGGACCAGGGCTGACAATTTATAACATTGTTGTCAGTACATAGTCTCTATTTTATAACATTTTGTGTTATTTGGAGCTGTCGTGACAACATACTACTTTGTTCCGCAACGAGATTGCGACTCCTGCTTACATCTCACTTTGAATTCAAGTTTTATTATCGGCACATTCAAAGCAGATTATTTCATTTATTTCAAATATAAAACCCTATATTTTTTTGCTGTATTGCATAGAGAATATTATTCCCTTTCATATGATACTATAGTTCCCTATACCCAAGGGCATCGGTTCTAGCGGCATTCGCACTTTTATTACTGTTTTTGCATAAATAAGAATATTTCATTTTTAACAACAAATTTAACTTGCTTTGTTTGAAATTCAATCTGGAAACTAATCCAAGGTAAACAAATAATAAAAATAAGAACATAAAAACCAAGAGTAATTATAATAAACATAGTTCTACAAATGTTCAAACTGATGTCCATCCTGTTCAATGCATAATTTGAAGCCTTTGTTCAAAGGGCCGCTTGACATTGAGCAACATTTGCGGCGATATTGTATTGAAAACATTCCGTATGCGTTGTTTCATGTCATCTTGTGTCGTCGAAGGCATTTCATATACTTTATTCTCTTTATGTCCACACTAGAAAAAAAATCAAGACATGTTAGGTCTTCTAGCGGTATTCGCACTTTTATTACTGTTTTTGCATAAATAAGAATTTTTCATTTTTAACAACAAATTTACCTTGCTTTGTTTGAAATTCAATCTGGAAACTAATCCAAGGTAAACAAATAATAAAAATAAGAACAGAAAAACCAAGAGTAATTATAATAAACATAGTTCTACAAATGTTCAAACTGATGTCCATCCTGTTCAATGCATAATTTGAAGCCTTTGTACAAAGGGCGGCTTGACATTGAGCAACATTTGCAGCGATATTGTATTGAAAACATTCCGTATGCGTTGTTTCATGTCATCTTGTGTGATCGAAGGCATTTCATATACTTTATTCTCTTTATGTCCTTACTAGAAAAAAATCAAGACATGTTAGGTCTGGCGATCTGTCTGGCCAGTTTTGTGGCCCTCCTCGTCCTAACCATTTATTGGGAAAATGTCTACTAAGCTCTTGTCGCACTCTGATTTGAAAATGTACCGGAGCACCATCCAGTTGTAGCCACATCCGTCTTATAATAGGTAGTGGGACGTCTTCCAAAAGTTCAGGCAAACTTTGACGAAGAAACCCATGTAACATATCTCCATTTAGGTGTCCATGTAAGGACCTATTACTCTTGACTCTAATATTCCACCCTACATATTAATAGATCAACGATTCTGGCAGTTAATACTGCGGCAAAAATGTCGATTTTCATCTGCGTAGTAATAAAAAATGTCTGTTTACCAGGCCGTTACTATAGAAAGTCGATTCGTCTGTAAACAGCACATAATCGAAAAAGTCTTCATCCTCACCCAACATCTCTAATGCCCACATACAGAAATCAAGTCGTCGATTGAAGTTAGCATCTGAGAAAGTTCTTGATTTAACTGGATATGGTAGGGATGAAATTTGTATTTTTTAATTATTCTGCGAATGCTCTGCCTGCTCAACGCCGTTTCATGACTGACTTTGCGCTGACTTATGTGGGGATTTTCTATAAAAGATCCAATTACCGCAAACACATTTTCTTCATTTGCGGTAATTTGACTCTGTTTACTGGTCTTTTCATATGCTACACTTCCAGTTTTTGGAAAAACTCCTAACAATCTTTCAAAACTTATTTTGTATGCATGATTTCGTGCAGGATATTTTTGTGCGTAAACTCGTGACGCCAGCAAACAGTTTTCATAACATTCCCCAATAGTTAGAATCATATCGATTCGTTCCTGTATAGGATACGTTTTCATTTCAAACACAATAATTTTAGAAATGATAAAATTATAAAAGAGGGTAGCGATATAATTGAAGAATTAGAAGTTCTGCAGTAAGTAATCACAAAGAAGAATTGACAAGAATTGACAGGAATTTACAAGAATTGACAGGAATTGACAAATGTCACAGGCATATGTACAATCAAGTAACCATGTACGTTTGATTCATTTCAATATCCGATGCAGAGAATTGGTTATCAAGACAAATCTTATCTATACAAAAACGGTTACAATTAGCCACAAGAAAGCCCCATGTAGTTTTTAAGACAATCGAATAATCGAATATCGCTTTAGATTAGCCTATAAAATACAGGCTGTACCATTTGAAATGAACACAATAATCAACTTGGTAAGTGTAAACAATGATAAAAGTGTGAATAGCGCTAGAACCGCTGCACTTGGGTATAGGAAACCCTAATATCATATGAAATGGAGTTATTTTCTCTATGAAACGAACCAAAACATAAAGGTTGTTCCTTTTGAAATAAATGAAATAATCTGCTTTGAATGTGCCGATAATAAAACATGCATTTTTGAACGCCCTGTAGAGTATTGCGAAATATTGACTACAGTAGTTGATGACGTACCAAAGCAACCATCAAAAGCTAGTGAGTTTTTTTACGATATCATCTGACAATGGAGATAAGAGTTTTGTTCAAAAACATCACATTCGTCGAAAAATCAAGATATCTGGGAAACCGCAATAGCTAGGTATAGGGATCCTTGGAGTAAGTAAATCTCATTTTTCCATAGAATTAAAAAACGTTGTCAAATACCGAATGTTCCATAAGAAAAAACATAACTTTGGGTGGTCACTTTTTTGATCATGCTGTATATTTGAAAATAATATTAGGTTGTAGTCCTTTTCAACCTACACAATCTCCGTTTGAAATAAATTCGAGATAACGAAAAATATAGATATGAGAGCCTGTGGAGTATGTGGTGGGCCGCTTGTATGTATATGTATGTATCACACCGAAAACTCAAAAAATTATGGGCTGATTTTGATCAAATTTGGTGAGTACCTGCCTTTTGCAAGTGGCTTGGATGAGTTCGGTAGCCAGGAAAATCGGCCCAGTTTTTCCCGGAAAATTTTGTGTTTTCTTTCGGAACATTTTTATATCTCCGCAAAGTAAGGGCAACCAAATACGCGGGTTTATATTATTAAGAGTAAATTACGTACCAAAATTTAGCTCTATAAGTTAAAATACGAAAAAGTTATAGACATTTAAAGAAAAAAAAATTGAAGTTTTCCTCAAAACGTCAAAGTCGCGATTTAAAACGTCAAAATTGGCAACATTTAGGCAACGAACCTGAAACTAATACGGGTTTTGTGAAGAAAATATCGCAAGAAGAATGTTTTAAAAACCCTGAAGTCTTAGCTTCAACCGTCATTGTCCTTCACTTTACTGAAATGTTTCCATTTCAAATAGACCCTTTCTCTCATGCTTTGGCAGTACTTTTAGCTATATATATATATATATATATATATATATATATATATATATATATATATATATATATATATATATATATATATATATCGTTTAATGGTATATACTTATTTTCGTTAAAAATCAATAAAGCTCAATATATCCGTTATTATATAACATACGAAAAAAATGTATACATTAATTATAGGGTATATTTGAATAACTCAATTTTCTAAAAATGTAGAAAGTTGAATTTTAGTGTGTAGTAAAGTTTCTACAAGGCAACATATTCACCAGATTTCATTAAAATACATTTGTAATTTTCGGAGAATTTTTTTTTTTTAAACAAAACTCAAAATTTTCCCGGAAAACGTTATCCGATTTTCCTGACTAACAAACTCATCTAAGCCATCAATAAAAGAAAGGCACTTGCCGAGATTCATCGAAATCAGTTGCTTATTTTTCGAGTTATCGGTTGGATACATACACACACACACAAATATATATATATATATATATATATATATATATATATATATATATATATATATATATATATATATATATATGTATATATATATGTATATATATATATATATATATATATATATATATATATATATATATATATATATATGTATATGTATATATATATATATATATATATATATATATATATATATATATATATATATATATATATATATATATATATATATATATATATCGTTTAATGGTATATACTTATTTTCGTTAAAAATGAATAAAGCTCAATATATCCGTTATTATATAAGATACGAAAAAAATTTATACATTAATTATAGGGCGTATTGAGCTAGATCTTAAAAAATTATATTTACAATCACAGGCTGGCCCATAAGTCTTTGGCGATACAAATTTTCTTTTTTTTTTATCGAACACGCCTTATGTTATTGATTTTTTGCATTTTCCATCGAAATATAATGCAGGTTTGTACGAAAAGAAATTCGGGACGCAGCAAGTGCGTTATGCTGGAGAATTTTCATTAAATGCGTCAAATTTGAATAGCTCAATTTGCTATTAACCAATAAGGTTTTTTTCGGAAAATTTTAAGTTTACTTTCCGACATTTTTGTACATTTTCAAAAAATAAAGTTATTTTGATGAAATATGGCACATTGTTTTTCTATAGGTTATACTGGTAACCAAATTTAATCGCTGCTTTATTTAAATAAGAACACATAGTTGCTATTAAAAACATTTTACTCCTCAAAATTCACTACCATAACCCACTTGCTGCGTTCAGACTTTCGATAAATAGCTCACTAGATGGAACAGTAGCTCGCATGGGAAAATTTTCAGGTTGAGATCTTACCTTAGGCCGTCGACCATTTTTTTCAAAATTATTATTATTATTTTTGACATAGGCACTACATACTAAAAACTTTCGGGACGCAGTAGGTGCGTTATGGTAGCGAATTTTCATTAAATGCTTCAAATTTGCATAACTCAATTTTCCATAAACCTAGAAAGTTGAGTTCTCGTATGTCGTAAGGTATTTACGAGTGAAAGATACCAACCAAATTTCGTCAAAATAGCTTTGTTATTTTTTGAGTTACAACTTTTTTTTCGAAAAAATATTTTTTAGCAAAACTGGTTCGATAGGGCTGGCTAACGAACTCGTATAGTATAGCCCATAATAAAAGAAATATTCTTGCCGAGTTTCATCAAAATCGGTTAATAACTTTTTGAGTTATCGTGTGGATACCTCCACACACACACGCTCACGCTCACGCACACGCACACAGCAACACACACACGCATATATATATATATATATATATATATATATATATATATATATATATATATATATATATATATATATATATATATCGTCGTTGTTAGTGCAATATCTGCTATGTGACAAATATACAATTTTACAGGAGGGAGTAAAAACTACTTATAAATCAAATGTCATATACTTTTGATTGGGTCTCTTATAAATTCAATTATATATTTGTTTATTGTTATATATCTTTTGTTATGAATAAATCCATGACGTTTTCCAGCTAATATATTAATTGTAATTAACAAGACACAGCAGATATTTGTTGAAGTTTTTGGGTCTCATAGCAGATATCACCCAGGTACATAGATACGATTAAAAGAGGCAGGTAACAAAAAATATATACAACAAACTAACGATCAGGTTTATATTTGAGATTATCATAAAATAAATGATGATCTGTTTCGATCACAGATTTTAACTCCTGCAAATGTTTCCATTTTGACTCTGAGATGGCAAGTGGTTCTGCATAGAGTTGAGAAGGCACTGCATTGGTTATGTCACATTTTCGTCTTTGCGGAAGTGTATCCCACTGTCCAAAATATTCTAACTGATATTCTATATCGCCAGATGGTAAATATCTGCAAAAAGTGAAAAGTATCTAAGTATGTAATTGATTGTGCAAAAAATATTGAACACCCACCTAAGTTTTCGCAAGTCACAAACAGTGGGATCTCCGGTTTTCTTTTCTGGCCTCAAAGACGAAAGATTTGAACGGATGTCATTATATTTTTTGAAAAATGAGAAATCTAGCACGTGTATTTGGTACGGATGATTTGGCCTAGCAAGTCTCATTCTGGCAATATAATCGCTGGGCTAATTGATAGGAGGCTTAAAGTATTGTTCTAAAGCGGAATGCACGCTGTCTGCCTCCATCATCATATGGCCTTTCTCTAGAAACAGTTGTTCAATGATGAGGGACTTTCTCTTAGCAATATTGCTCAGAGTACTTGCAAGTATCTTATTTCTATTTTGATAGTTACATCCATCAGATATCATTATAACATGCTTGTAACTATCAGGTAGATTTTCCAAATAATGAGAAATACAAGATGTAAATTCGTTACTGGAAACGCCTCCAGAGGATTCATGCCATACGTATAATGTAACGTCCTTCTTGTTTAATTCGTAGATAGTGAAGTTATGCACTTGTAGTTTTTGTTTATAATACATTGCCGAAGCCAGCGTTTTGGGCATAGCAACACACTTTGGAGGTCCATAGTTAAGACTAAAACTTCATTTGAAGCACTATCTTTAGCTATTTTTTTCATTTCGGGATTGTTCCTTTTTCTTTATGTGGTTTCCATATTCTTCTTTAGATATTGTAGACACTATGTATCCACAACAAATGTCGCATTGATCTTTTCTTGGTTGGTGAATACTTATCTTTTCTTTTTTCAACAGATTAGCGAAATCAATTCTTCCCATCACTACTTCTCTGTTATTATCACTACACTATTCTTTGAAAACCCGATACATGTATAAAACCGAGCGAAATGTGGATTCGACATAGGTTTTAGTAGTTGAAGACCTACAATAATGACTTGGAACTTTTGGTAGTAAGTCAAACCATTCTTTAACATTATTATATTTTTGTATTTTCCTTTTCTTGGCCGGTGGTTCTGCACTGCCAGGATCATCACATGACTCGTCGTCTTTCTCATTTTTTTCAACAATTTTGGTGTTAACCCATCTTGTAAATGTGTCTCTACCTAAGTTTAAAGTGTTAAGAAAAAATAATCGACAAACCCGTACTTTTTCACCACAATCATTTCTCATACAAATGTCATATCTTTCGTTTTTCTTGAAAATTTCTGTTGTAATCTTTCGCCTTCTTGTAATATTTCTGCTGCACACTAGTCCTGTAACAAATGCCCGTTTCTCTTGCCAAGTCTTTAAATCTTTCCAAAAATAATCGAAAACTTTTTTTCTCTCATTTTCATATATTTATTTATTTATTTATTTATTTATTTACTACAAATACTCAACGGGAATTATCCCAAATTAAGAGTATGAATACAATACATATCATACACTATAAAAATTAACATAGTAAAGTTCTACTAATTACCAAGCAGGGTTGCAACGTGTCTCATCTCAGACTCACCACAACACAATATGTCTATTGACTGATGCACGCTGTTATAAATGGAGCACGATCTGTAAATCGGTGAGTTAAGCCTAACATTGGTCCTAGGTGGCGGTAGATAAAAGAAGTCGTGTCTTCTAGAGTTGACTCTAGGGGTGTGAAAAAGCAGAGTGCGCAACAGTTCAGGACAGACGATCCTACTGTGCAGTAAATTATGTATCAGGGAGAGAGCAGAGTAAACACGCCTAGCCTGCAGAGACTCCAATGAGAACCTCGACAGTAAATCGGCCTGTGGTGTACCGGTAGCGGGATACACCCGATCCGCTCTGTATGCAAGGAACTTTACAAATCTCCGTTGGACACCCTCAAGAGCCCCTATATGGACGTCATACAGAGAAGACTAGACCACACAGGCATATTCCAGATGCGGCCGCACATAGGCACAGAACAGGAGCCTCAAGGTGTCTGCATTATGAAACGAACCGGAATTGCGAATAAGAAATCCGAGTGTCTTCGATGCCCTAGCAATAGCATGTTCACAGTTCTCCACGAATGAGAGTTTCGAGTCAAAGACGACACCCAAGTCTTTAAAGGTTGCAGGTCTTAGAAGAGGCTGTCCATCCATGGAGTATGGGAACTCGATTACACGGCGGTTGAGCGTATAAGATTTTACAACACATTTTTTAATATTTAGTGGGAGGTTGTTAATGGAGCACCAGTGTTGAACTCTACGCAAACATCTCTCAAGCACTGAACAATCGCAGAGACCAGCAACGGATGAGAAGATTTTTACATCACAGAAGATGGGGTAATTCGATAACATCCGAAATATCGTTGATAAACAGATTGAACAGCAAGGGTCCCAGAACAGATCCCCGAGGAACACCTGATTCAGCCAAGACCTCCACGGACTGACACCCATGATAGTGGACAACACTAACTCGATCACGAAGATATGATTCCATAAACTTCAGCAAGTTGGGTGAGAAATCCATGTTATCCAGTTTCCTCAAAAGAATATCGTAATTTAATCTATCAAAGGCCCTGGAGAGGTCCAGGTAGCTAACATCTGTCTGCGACCTCTTGTCCATGGCAGCAGATATATATTCAGTTATGCTGATTAAGTTAGTGGTCGCGGAGCGGCCCCTCACGAAGCCATGCTGAGCGCTGCTAATCACATTTTTTACCGCAAACGAAATTATCTCATGCAGGACAATCTCGAACACTTTCGCAAAGTTGTCCATTATAGCAATTTGTCTATGGTTCTCAATCAACGTAGAATCACCTCTATTTGGAACAGGTATTAACTTCGCCTTCTTCCAGGTGCTAGGAAATACAGAAGACCCCAGCGATATATTGAACAGTATAGTCGAGGGTTGAACAAGTATGTGATCACAATCCCTGACCAGAAAAGCTGGAATTTGGTCAGGGCCCGATGTGTGCTTCGGTTTGATCTTAAGCAACGCGCTTAAGACCTGTTCTTCCGAAACCCGTTTGATATCCAAGGCAGTCCCACCACTGTAACAAGGAGCTAAGCCCACTAAAACGCCGCCAGACGCATCCGAGCATGAGCCCTGAAAAAACTCAGCAAAGGCATTCACTGCATCTGCGTTGCTCGCAACAACCTCCCCCCTATATGAGAGTGTAGATTGACCAGATTGACCTTTTTTGGGTTGGCATACCTCCAGAAGCTAGCCGGATCAACGCGGATATTTCTCTCCACCATCTCCTCATAAAGCGACTGTTTGGTTGCAGACAAGACCTTGACACGCCCTCTAAGTCCCCTGAATATCTCATAGTCCGCAGGATGATTTGAGCGCTTAAAGCATTTCCAGGCCTGAAATTTTCTTCTTGTATAACTGATGAGTTCAGAGTCAAACCAGGGTGGATAGCGGCGGCGCACTCCTGAACATGTCATGGGTACGTAGAGGTCAATGATTGAGTATAACAAAGCATAGAACACGTGGTAGGCTTCATCCACATTTGAGAACCCGGCAAGTGAAGTCCAGTCAACTGAAGAGAGATGGTTATATAAACCAGGAAAGTTGGCTTTGCGAAAGGAGTATCGGAAGGATGTAGGTATGTTCACAGCGTGTTTGTTCACCGGACGTTCAATTGTGAGTGTTATCTCAAGCGCGGGATGATGACCATCCTCGACCACCAATATGTCAGAAGCACCATGCACACAACCTTTCGCATTAGTGAAAACAAGGTCAAGAAGTCTGCCGTTGGTATTTCTGATTGCATTCAGTTGTTGCAATCGAAAAATGTCTTGCAATGAAAGAATGGTGCGCAATTTATTAGTAACTGGAGCTCCATCTATATAGGCAGCATATTCCGGAATATTGAAGTCGCCCAAGATTAACAACACGGAGTTCAAAAGAAATTCGCAGGCACACAAAGCATCAAGAAACACATTGAAAGCAAAAGCAGTGGTGTTGGGCACCAAATAGGTCAGAATAACGAACAGTGGAGAATCGTTTATATATATCTTGACGCAAATAATATCTATCAGTGGTAGACTGATAAGATCCGCACTAGAGATGTCCACAAAATTTGCGTTATAGAGTGAACTGACGGCCAGTAGGATACCCCCACCTCGGCCAAGGCCAGTTTGCTCAAATTTCCTGTCCGACCTGAAAATGGTATAACCACTTCCAAGTATTTCAGAGTTATCGACGTCAGAGTCAAGCCACGTCTCAGTAAATGCTAGTATGTCATAATTACAGGAAAGTGCAGCATTGTACAGCGGGCCAAGCTTATTCTTAATACTCCGTGGATTCTGCAGATAGACGCATAATTTCTGCCTACAAAAGTTATCGCCTGCTACTGACGCACGCACATATGGCTGTGGTTGCTATGTAGGAAAAACATCAGCTTTTAACTTGGCCAATGCTATTCTATAGGACGAGCACTCATCATGATTCCATGCGCAATGACCAACGCTTAGATCAGTTTTATGCCTTTTATTGTGATTTAGGCAGTTAATACAGGACAATGACTCGCTTTTGCAATCCTTAACTTCATGAAACTCACCGCACCTAGGACAAACAACTCTACCAGACCCACACCTACCAGCAGTATGATGAAATGAATTGCATCTATAACAGCGTAATACCTCTACCGCATCATAAACTGAACAGGAGTCTAAACCCACTAAAAGATGTCCAGCATTTAAAGCCCGGTTGTAAGCTGTGTGATCCACCTGGATCACTGCTTGGTATACATCTTTGTTTTTTCTTAAAGGCGTTACAGAGACAATCTTACAAGTATCAGACTGAAGAAAGAATCCACGGTTCTGTTTCACAATATAGTCAGATAGAACCTCTGAGGTAATTTTTTCCGACATGCCAACAATTCTAAGTCTAGGCCAGTTTTCGGATAACGGCAGTCCTCCGAAAGCTTCTTCGTTGCGGCTCTTCTTGTCAGCCTTCTCTCACTAATATTGTTTTCTCTCGCAGCATCTGTTGGCAGAGTTTGTGAATGTTCTGCTGGCTGGTATGCCTCAAGTAAAGGTGAGTCTGCCCGTGGGAGTATACTACCTTCTGATAATGAACGTCTGATGCTGTGTATCTGATCTCCGTCCTCCGGCTGCTCCTCTAACGTATCCCGAAGTTGTTCAGCGGTGTATACTTCATCATTTACATAGAGCTTATTTCCTCTAATTGATGCATTTTGTTTTCTGTTCTTAGCTATTTTTAAATGTTGAACCAGTATTTTCCTTCCCTGCTGTTCCTCTCTTGTCAGGTCGTGTGAAACAGGTATTGAAGTGCCTTTAAATTTATGAGACTGTTTCAAAATCTCTACTTTTTTAAAAAACGTTGATAACTTTTACGACCTTTTTAGTTTTGCCAAATATGTCCACACTATTCACATCATATCGTTCCAGGTTAACTTCCAATATTTCCTTAAACTTCTCTGCAATAATTTTCAAGACTGTGTTCCTATTATTACTATCAGCGGCCAGTCCATGCACAATAATGTTATTTCTTTTGCTTTTCTTCTCTAAGTATTTAACTTTGCTCTGTAGCTCTTTGTTTACAGCTTCAAGGTACTCTATCTTTTTATTAGCTATTTCAACATCATGTCTTAATAATTTAAATTGATCTTTTATAAATGCCTTGATTTCCTTTTTGTTAGAATTTATTGCCTTTAGCAAATCATCATTTGATATTCCAGTTGAAGCACTCATATTATATAACAATTAAATTTAACAGGACCCAATATAAACTATTTACAGTGAAAACCATGTGTGTACCCACCTTTAGCTAAAACTTGCAATTGTTATCTGGCTAGTATTTTGTTAAAGATAACAACTTTTAAACGACATGGATTTTTAAACAGTCTTGTGATTTCTTGAAATTCGTTTTATTAATTTGTACCAAGTCAATTTATTGCATTCTTTCACACAACATGTAGTCCAGGCACTATGACACTATGTAAAACACTTTTTCTAAATTATCTACACCTAATACCCGAAGAACAGACTCTAATTCTGTCACACGCCCTTGGAAACTTCCATCGTGCTAAAGCACCACACACACCTCCCTCATATTTGATGACACATATAAGTATGTGCACTTTTTTTATTATTATTTTGTTATGTTTACAACGATCTTTAACTATTCTTCCAGCACGTTCTACATTTAGCTTTGCTTTTCCTTCTTTTCTAGTATATCCTTTGTAACTAAGCCCTTGCACTCTCTTGTTCCTTGTTTTTTTCTTGCTTGTGAAATTGAGCTTTTCTGCGTATTCCCTTGATTCTTTTCACACACATTCCCTTCATTTTCTTCATGCAAACTCACTTCATTTTCTTCATGCACATTCCCTTCGTTCTCTTTATGCACATTACTCTCTTCATTCATATGATCTTTATTACTTCCGTGAGCAGGATTTTGCGCCAGGTAATTAGTATGGTGTTCATCATTTTCATATACTACTACATAAACACCCTCAACATTTTCAGTGTCCTTCTCTAGTGATGGATCAACTGCAATATCAACCATCCCGACCATATCAGATAAACATTCAGTATTATTATTGGAAGAGACTATACTCAATGTAGGTTCGTTAATAATTTTCATTAAGTCATCATCAGGTGTAATTATAAATTTGTTATTTTGTTGTAGTATGTCGACTTCATTACTTAATACGCTGATATTTTAGTTGATGTATGGGCACAACTGGTATCAGTAGGGATATTGATATTAAGATTAGGTGGTGTATGTCGATTTAGCTTAATCCCTGTGGGTGCAAGAACTGCCGCAGGAAGGCTGTCATCTCCGGCCATATTTAAAATATGAAGAGAGCGGTTATTCATCTAGAAAAAATGGAAACCTCATGATAATAATCTGTGCAATGATAATTTTATCATTAAACAATAACAAAGCAAGATTCATTTAAATTGAAAAGTGAGTAAGACTCGATGCATTTTCGCAACAATTAGAACCGTAGACCGGTTTCGCTCTCATTAGAGCTCTTCAGTACGGCATACTAATTGCAGCAAAAATGCCTACCAAAAGTAACACGGCTATCGTATAGCCAGTCTTAAAATACTCAGTAAGTGGTGGACGTGCCGCCACCTAGTTGCGGAATCAAGTAGTATGCTGTCACGCCAGCTCCAAATAACACAAAGTGTTAAAAAAATAGAGACTGGATACAGCTAACTAACAATTTAGGAAATTGTCAGCCCTGGCCCATTTATACCCCAATATAGGGACAAATGTAAGACTCGATGCATTTTCGCAACAATTAGAACCGTAGACCGGTTTCGCTCTCATTAGAGCTCTTCAGTACGGCATACTAATTGCAGCAAAAATGCACCAAAAGTAACACGGCTATCGTATAGCCAGTCTTAAAATACTCAGTAAGTGGTGGACGTGCCGCCACCTAGTTGCGGAACCAAGTAGAGGTTAAATCATGATGAATAAGTTTTACGAATTCCATCCAATAGTTATAAATTATTTTATCATAATTTTAAACTTACCATTCTTGTAAACGCCTCACTAGTAACGTTTTGGAGCAGCTTCAACTGAAAATCCACAAAAAACTTCCAATTACAAGCGAAACACGTCGTACAACACAAAGGAACAATGTGCCAAGTGACAGTTCTCTCACAAATGGCGCGAAGGTAAATGTCAGTAATATCAGCTATGTGCGTACCTTGCACATAGCAGTTATTTCGAAACTCGATACACATAGCAGGTATTTATATTCAAGTATACCAGGAAGTAGAAACTGTTAGTTCCAGTGCACGTAGCAGGTATTTCTGCACCAGAAGCAATAAAAGCTCCATTTTCCTAAAATTTGCACATAGCAGGTTTTGCACTAACAACGACGATATATATATATATATATATATATATATATATATATATATATATATATATATATATATATATATACTTTATTTGTTTGCTGTACGTTTGTGATTTTTTATTGGTTTGCGTGGACTGCAGTTTCGAACCGTCCCGGTTCATCATCAGCACCCTACTGACTGTTATCGCTCCTGTGCGGTCTACGTCTGAGATTGTACGTGGCGCCTGCGCCGTGAACTTATATTGGTCGGTTTACTGTTCTCTGATTGATTGTGTCGTTGAACTGTGTCGTGTGTATCGGTCTCCTGTCTTGATCACTGTGGTTTGATAACTTGTCTATTTGTATGGCCTTTATTAAGATTTGTTGAAATGTTTGTACTTGGATTTGTTCTGGCATTAACTGTTTCTTATTGTTTGTTTGTTGAATGTGGTATTGTTCCCAGATTTCCATTTTTTTGTGGTCTTTAACATGTTTCATTAGTTGTAATTGGGTGATGTCTGGTATGTGGATTAATATTCCAAAAGAGATATATATATATATATATATATATATATATATATATATATATATATATATATATATATATATATATATATATATATATATATATATATATATATATATAAATTCGGACCTTGGTTTCCGGTTCTAGGGGCCCAAATTCTAGCTCATTTGAATAAATGTTTGCAAAGTCTCACCATCGATACCTCTCTATTAGCGAATTTTTTAAAAATAAAAATTCGCTAAAAAAGTCAACTACTACTACAACAAATTAAATGTCTGCACGTCCTGTTTTTCAAAGCTAGCCTTCGCGGTTTTGTGTACCATTCAATGTTTACTAGGTTCTCTATCATGCTTACAAAAAAAGAGGTGGTTTGGAAAAAAAAATCGAGTTGGTGAGCTGAAACTACTCACTAACGTCGGTGATTTGCCATAGCCGTGGAAATAGCATACTTTGAAAAACACCATAGATTTAAAAATGGTCTTTTTCTATAGAGAATTGTTTTACAAACAGCCGTTTTAATAAGTACATTTGGAGAAACTCAAATCACCACAACACATCTTTTTAGAGACCTAACGATCGCTGCGCTAACAACGTTAGCTTCATCAGAGGATGAAATATTCTAGCCGTTTTAAGTTTATCTTTTTTTGATGCTCCGAGTGCATCTGTCCCATTAGCGCGTAGTAGTAATTAATTTTTACTTATAAATTGTAGAGCAAAATATTGCCGTTACTTTACAATAATAAAATCACTGTTGAAGGTATCTAAAAAACAAACATTTCAACTACAAAACTAATATTTCTTATTTTAAGAATAAGGGCTGTTTCACTGTTTTTGCGTTAATATCACAAAAGCTTGAATATCGTGAAACCGGTTGAATGTATATAGATAGGATCCTTATATCAATTTAAGCGCAACTATATACAAAATGAAAAAAACTGACAAAGTACAGTTGTTTTATTCAATTTTTGTTCTTAAACTTTATAAAATTTGCTAAAAAATTTAATACCCTGTCCTCATAAACAAAGATAAGTATAAATACATTACATTATTATCTGTTCTTGTTAAATTATAGTAGTGAATTTTCATAAAAATCTTTCAAATATGAAAAATCCCCGCAAAGTAAAAATATATATATATCTCCAAAAACAATAAATTTGCTTTGATGAAACTCCGTACACAGGTTGCCTTTATAAAGTTTCGTTACATACCAAAGTTGGATTATATTGTTCGAGAGAAAATTAGTTTATTAAGATTTGAAAAAAGTTTATGCAAATGGGCTACCATAAGTCAGTTGCTGTAGTCGAACTATTCTCACCAGTTGCATATAGTTTGTCAGTTTATCGATTTATTGAATAAAGAGAGAAATTGTTTCAAATTTATTTTGTTAAATAAAAAATATACACCACATTTAAATCACAAACTATATATGTAATTTAAACTACTGCCATAAAATCGCAGAAACAGTTATGGAAACATAAATGTAAGCACACTTTTTGCAATGTTTATTCTATATATATCGTTAAAGATCACCAATTTTTTAAGCCTTAAATCATAAATCCAGTATTTTATTTGGCTCTTCCAAGTTATCCACCCAAGCCCCTATTACCACCAACTGCGTCTCTAATAAAGACCATAACAAGAAGTCACTAGTGACTTTGCCTTAAGACTTAGGAGAATCCTATCTTCATTGTAGTTTTGTAAGTAACTGTGGACAGCGAGATATATATATATATATATATATATATATATATATATATATATATATATATATATATATATATATATATATATATATATATATAATCTCATTAAAGGCTATCGACTTTGACAACACTAAAATATTACACAAAGGAAGATCCTAAAAATATGTTACTTTCAAGAACTTAAGACACTAAGTTCGAGATCTGACACTCATAACTTTACTAATAGTTTTCTACTATAGATAAGAAAACACAGCCTACTGATGTGTGGCTGCTCTGTGATTCTTGACTGGGTTTAGATGGTGATATAACTCCATGATGTAAACATGTTTCTCACATTGTACACTCCCGCTTTCACTCTTATTCGAATTGAAATACACCATGCCGTTTCTCCGTGTCCATCAGGCCGTTCTGAGTCATTATACGATGACAACTGGTAGCACTTTCTGCCATTTAACGCAGCTACCCACTGTCAGGTGAGCGGATATAGCAATAAAGAATCTACCCCTACAATTAATCTTCCCTTTTCGTTCGCTTTTTGCTAGGCCATGGCCTCTTTATGATAAAAAATACACTTCGGTGGTCAATACACCTCAGGTTGGCTCCAGTACTCTCGTTTTACGCTTTATATTGGCAGAACATGCATCTTACTCTTACCCTTCAGGCTGTCTCGCTGTCCCCTATGTCAGCATGAAACAGTCTTGCTTACACTGTTTTTAAATTGCATCTTTCTACTGGCAGTTAGTCGGATATAACAATAAATCTACCAAAATTATAATTTCCTCAGTTTGATTTATGTATTTATTTACTTATTATCATAATTCGTACAACATGTCTGCACAATATAAGCCTGAGGCTTGTGCTGTATATTTACATAATTTAATAAAATTCTACCAAAAACTGCTTGAAAACTCCATCCAAATGAAACAGACTTCTAATTTTGACATACCAAATTTGTTTGCCTTCTACTTATTCCATCTAATGAACCAGTCTTTGCCTTCACTCTTCATTGATTTTCATCTTTTCACAATACCTTTCAAACCAAAATTCTTTTGTTATAGCCGATATTTTCACCCCAATTGTTAATGTATTTTGAATTTAACTAAATATGACAAATTATTTTGAGATATAAACATATATCAAACAGAATCCGAAAAAGTAAATGTTTTCAGTCAATGGGTTGAAATTTTCTTGAGTCAATGGTTTGAGAGCCATCTGCCTTCTTTGGTTTCATATTATATGCCCTTCTAACAGAGAATTTTTAGTCTGTCATCTTTTAAAGGGCACTCCGGTCACGTATGTCACGGACAGAGAAGTCAGCTGTCAATCAACAGGTTGTCATAAGCGCATGTGTTACATAAAATTTTCGCTTCAAGTTTTAAATTTTAACCGTGTTTTATTAATGTGACCATGTAACCAAGGTTTCTACTGGTGTCCTGTGTGTTTGTTGTGTGTGGAGTATCAAAACCGGTGAGATCTCACTCTCTTTGTGTGTTCCCTTGGTGACTACTTCTTATACTTTGTTCAGCTTTCGGTAGGTAATTATAAGTTAACTATGGATTGTATATCATAGCTGTAACTCTTTCGAGGCCTTGATTAAGTGCCAAAGAATGTGCGAAATATAGACCATGTTTTAGCAAAGAACTTGCTTTTTTCAATGCCCACACATTTCTGAGGTCGATACGCTTTAATGAGACTTTAAATTTTGGAAACTAACAATAACGGCCGCTACTACGTATATATATATATATATATATATATATATATATATATATATATATATATATATATATATATATATATATATATATATATATATGGATTAGAAAACAGTGTTTTATAAAATGAAGACAAAGCGGGATTGCATTGGAAAGTCATGACAAGAACAAGGTATGCCGACAAAAAGCCAAATAAAAATGTGTTAGAAGAGGTGAGAGGAAAAAGGAAAAAATTACTGAAAGACATTGAAAGGAAGAAGGACAAATTTGTTATACATACCATTAGGCAATAATGTTTGAAGGACACATATTTGGGAAGAGGCAAAAGGCAATCCAAGAGACATTTTTTTTAGAAAATTCGGCCAAATTAATGAAGTGCGAGAGCTAGAACGAAATGAAACGAACTGCTGCGGGCAGAGAGACATGGTTACGACGACAGTGCGACAGCGCCCTTAGATTGTGATAATGATGCTTTATTGAAGTTGTTCTTATGGGTGCAGTTTGCACAAGCCCAATGCATCCCAATAAATTTAATGAAAAAAAGTACGCCACGGTTACCCGTATTTTTAAACCATAAGTTCTATATATTTTGACATTAGATATCGCAGACCTGGTGCACACAGTTTCCTAACTGTTTAGAGTTACTAAGTACTAAAACCCTGAAACATGTTACAGGTTACGTACGGGCATTTAATACGTAGTATTGTAAATACATGGATATTTTGCTAAAAATTATAGGCTTAAATTTATTTATATTCAGTTCACTAAAATTTGAATTATCTGAAGGTCAAATACTGCTCCAAAAATACTATATCTAAAATGTTCTACTTACAGTAAGTAACGTAACAGGAATGCGGAGTTTCACTTTTAACTGAAAAAGAAAAAAATACTTTAATGTTACCCTTAAAGTAAATATATGCGGCTTTGTTTAGAAACAATAAATTTTAGTTTCTCACATAAAGACATTCTGGCACACTAATATTAGCTTACTTATTGCAGCCAGCACCTTACAGTATCTTACTGCTAGCCCCTTGTTACCTCCCGCCCAGCATGTAACCTCCAGGTTAGAAGCGCACCACGTGAAGCGGTTAAACATTTTTTATCTACATATTTGGTCTCCACTCATGACGAGTACGGTGATGCTCCGCATTTATATATATATATATATATATATATATATATATATATATATATATATATATATATATATATATATATATATATATATATATATATATATATATATATATATATATACATATTTGAATTCTAGTCGCCAAAAATAGTAAAATGATCTTATTTTCATGCTAACAGTCGCCATATTGGATAAAATTTACTTGAAATGTCCCTAGAAATATCAAAACTGCCGCCATCTGAATGCTGGGGACATGTCAGCAATAACCTCACTTCTCTCAGGAGTTCTAAGGGGGCCCAGCCAGTGTCCCACGCTACGTTTTTAATACAAAAAAGTCAAGACGCAGCAAGTGCGTTATGGTAGTGAATTTTCATAAAAATGTTTTTAATAACTACATAATATGTCTTTTTTTAATGAAAGCAGGCATCAAATTTGGTTACCAGTATAACCATATAGTAGAAACAGTGTACCACATTTCAGCAAAATAACTTTATTGTTTGGAAACGTACAAAAATTTACAAATTATATAAACAAAAGCATCTCTGAACGTGTCATATTCATGGAATCTGCTTTCTAATGGTAAAAACGCCGTATCAAATTTTTGATATGCGCCAAAAATGTAAAAACAGTTAAAAGTAACTAAAAAACTATGAAAACTATAAATTTTTTCTTCCAAACATGCATTATAACTCGATGGAAAATGCAAAAATGCAATGTGTTCGATAAAAAAAAAATTGATATCACCAATGACTTATAGGTAGGGCTGCCAGACCTCCCGATTTCTTACTGTCCTTTCCGCTTTTTAAAGTAAGCCAAGATACACCCGATTTCCATTTAAAGCTCCCGATTCTCCCGAATACTTCCGAATTCATCAAATTTATATATACAAATGATTCAGGTAGGTATAAAAAATGTGGTTACCGAGCGGTACCGGTAAGGTAACATACCGGTACGAACGCGAATGATACGTGTCGCTCTCGCTGCTGTCGTAGGTCATGTTGCCCATTCTATATAAAATATGGTACCAATCGCCACTAATTCTTTGATCGAGAGAATCATAGAGTACCTAGAAAAATAGTGAGTAGATATTGAAATTCGAGACTTGTTTCAGTTTCAATTTAATCTCGGAATCATTTTCTGTCATGAAGCTCATTATTTTAGGTATGACTTTACTGACAGCAATACATTTAAATAGTTGAGAGCAATGGATTTAAGGTGCAACCTAAAATTGGATGATTTTCTAAAAATTGCGGAAGAATTTAAAATTGCTGTTAATGTTGACCTATTATTTGAAGAATTTGCACCTAATTTTGCCTCCCGCTTTTTATTTTTTAAAATCTGGCAGCCCTACTTATAGGCCATCTGTGATGATTAAAATAAATTTGTAAGATGCAGCTCAAAACACCCTATAATTAACGTATACAATTTTTCCTCGTATTTTCTATAAGAACGGATATAGTGAGCTTTACTGTCGAATAGTGGCGTGCGGTTCATGGAAGCCAGGGAAGCATTGCTTCCCTTAAAATAACGACTACATACCTAAACCGCATTATTTAAAATCCCTTTTGTATTTCAAATATTAGATTTCAAACTCTGAAACTAATTTAATTATTACAATTTTTATTTCGCAAGCTCACACACATAATTATTTATTATGCATCATACTGTATTTGTATATACGCTCCTAGCAAGGACGTCGTCGCAGTAAATGCGCCAGCGAACAGCACGAGTTGCAATGACTTCGGTTAAATACTAGTGATGGGTCGTTATATAACTGTCAGCTATTTTTAAGCGGTTACCGAGCCCTAACGGTAACAACCAGTTATGGATTTATAAAAATAACGGCTTAAAAAGTAACGCTAGTTAACTTTCTTGTTAACACACTTGACTTTTTAAAAGAATTTGTTGATTATAGTTACATAAAATACTTATGAATAATAATAAAAAATGATAAATATAAATTATGACAATTTAAAAGAGACTCAAGCAATAACAATGTAGGAATGTCCCTCCGTGGTCTGGTAACTTCCATATATAGTCTCTGGTGGGGCGTGGACCGAGAGGCGGTTTCCACCTAAGTTGCAGTCTTGAAGGTGATCCTAGCAGGTGGCTGGTTGCTGATTTGAAGGTCTAGTTGTTTACCCATTTATGAATAGTCTATTCTTCTAATTGCGCTGCTTTTAATTAACCCATTCGTCAGCGACCTTGGGTGTTGAATCGGGATCTGTACTTCTTATATACATTGTATGAGTTGGCTATTGTTATCTCCTCCATCCTTTAGAGAACGAAGCCTATGGTTCGTTCCGAATAGTAATCGGGAATCCAGTAATTGGTTTGGAGTCAGCAGTTTTCGTTTTTGATTTCTGCCAGAAGTATCTTGAAGTTATTGTGATTATTGTTATTATTATCACAAGGTATAGTATAATTGTCCATACACTAGGGTGGTATATGGGCAAATCGATGGTTCCTGGAATTTTGCCATTGATGGATTGTAACTGGGATTTGATATTGTTCAAGTCGTGCAGTTGGACATTTTCTAATTTTAGTTCTGGTAATTTGTCTGGGAATATGGGTGCTTTATTTGTTACCAATTCGATGTTTGGGAGATTGAACGATTGTTGTGTTTCCGATGCCATTTGTACTGAACTAAATCTTTCGTTATTGATGATAAGTTGGCATTTGGGTTTCAAAGTCGCCAGTTTTGTTCCGCTGATTATTTTGGTTTCTTCATTTTCTTCGCAGCTAAGTTTGATTTTCGTTTCTTCGGGTGCCACTATTATGTATTGGGTATTGCCATATTTAGAGACTGTTGTTTTTGTTAATTTGACAAGTTCTTGCTTGCAATTGTTTATCGGTTTCTGGAAGTTGATCAGTTTAATTTCGCATGGGTTGTTTTCGTTAAGTGCTGTCGGGTTGTCATTTTCACAAAAGTATGTCTGGTCTTTTAGATTCCTACACTTTTCGTTTCTGTAAGCGTAGTGTTTGCTGCTAAGGATTAGGTACTTGGTTCTAGGGAGAATCATTCTGAAGGTATATGGATTTTTAGGGACTGGTAATGCATACAATTGATAATAAATATAATCTGATTTGTCTACTAAGGGTATATCTATTTGGAATATAATTTTAAAATCAATTTGAATGGTTTTTATGTTAAATATTTTTTCGTAAAGTGAAATGTCGGATTTTGTTATTAATCTTGATTTTGAGATATGGTTTTCAATATTTTCTAATTCTTTTGATATGAATTTTGGTTTCAGTATTGACGTATGATACGTGTTCAATTTTGAAAAAGTAATTACTTTTTCTGTTGTTAATATCATGTTTAGTACATTATTTAACAAATAACTGATTTGAGTGAGTAATTCCAAATGTTTTACTCTATGAAAATTTGTTAGTTGGTCGCTTTTTAGACTATCTATTGTATATTCCAAATCGTTTATTCTCGCCACTATGGCTTCTTGGTTATGGTTCAGGTTGTCTATTGTTTTATTGAACTCTGTTATAGCATCTATCATTAGGGATGTCTGTGAACTAAAAAGTTGATGTACTTGATTTTGATCTTTCCTCAAAATTTCAAGAGCTTTATATATTCTGTCGCCGTCATCTGCATCTAAGTTCCCAGTTATTGATTTGAATATCGATCCTAGTCCGTTTATTATACCTCTTTTGTTCCTAATCGTTCTTGGAAATATTCGATAAAATGTGTCATCAATATTGCTGATGGTGAAATTGATTGTTAAAATAAAATTTTTGTATTCTAACTTGTATTCTGCATTCATTACGCTTATTATTTTTACAAAGTAAGTTTTTAGTCTGTTAAAGTCGTCGTATAGTTGTCTTAGGTCATGTATATGAATCATTCTCCATTTATCGTTTTCTGAAAAGGCTTGTCCCAGTTTGCGTGGCAGTATGCCTGGATTGTCCGTTAGGTCTTCTAATTGTGGTTTTACTCTGGTGAAGAGAATGAACCTGCAGGTGAAGATTACGTAAATTGGTGATCGTCTGTTTGTCAGTTTTGTCGTTTAGTATTATGGATTTATTAGTCAGTTTCTTACGTCATGTCTCGTTTGTCGATTATCCGAATATCTAGGTTCGACTTAGCTAGGTGATATAATCGGACTGTTTGTTTAATCTATTTAGTTGGAACGAGTTATTTTTTTCGTTGTTGCAATATTGGCAAGCTCTCATAAAAGCTTTGATGTTTTGTTTCATTTTTGGAAAAAGAAATTTAGTTTTCCTTTTTAAATATGTCTCCTTTGCATTTCTGTGATCTCTTTTACTTTCGTGATATAAAACTATTGCGTCGTTAATTTCATTGTCATTTATATTTATGATTGTCTCTGGTTTATTTATATTATTTAATTTTGATTGAGTTTCAATATTTACGGGATTTACTTCCGACTTGTAAACCTTATTGTGTGAGAATTTCCTTTCGTTATTGATTTCTGATTTTATTATTTCTGAAATTGGTTCCGTACCTATTTGCCGATGGTCGTCCTGTACCTGAATTGAATTATTACTTAACTTATCATTTTGCGTGGTGCCTGTATATTTTATTTTGTTCGGAATAACCGCCCTGTAACAAGGTGCTTTTGTATTTGGGATGAACTCTTCGATTTTAATGGGTTGGTCGATTTTATTATGTTCTTTACACATTGAATATACATATTTCATTATACTGTCTGCATTGCTCGCTTCTTGTCGAGGCTTGTGCAAGAAATCTAACCTAATTTTATCTGCAATATTTTTTTGTACACTCCCCGTATAATTATTATTATAATTCTGGTGATAGTAAGAATTATTTAATATCCTATTCGCTTTATTTTGAATTTGATCCGTTATACCTTTTTGTATCGTCCTCGTATCACTCACATTTTTATTTCGACGATATTCATATGTGTTTAATGAAACTTGATCCCGTTTACCTTTATTGTGGGTGAACATTTCTCCTATGTCATTTGCTCGTTGTAACCTTCCATCGTCATCATTTAATGGCTGATTACGCTTTCCTAGGTCGAGTTCAAGTGCAATAATGCCTCTGTCTATTGTATTACTTACGTTAAGGTGATTCATTTCATCATTTGCTTTGATGATCCTACTTATCCGATTGTTATTGCTACTACTATTACTACCCATTTTGTCTTCATGATCCCTTGTATAAGGGAAGTTTATCTTAATGCTTCGATTTTTTAAATTGAGTCTCTGGTTTTTAAAATCAATGTTCGCTTCATTTTTTATCAAAAAGTCAATTCCAATAAGAGCTATGAAATTTTTGTTAAATTCAAATAGGCAAAACTCTTGTTCACTGTCCGTTAGTGAGTTTAAAATTATTTTGGCTCGATTATTATGGCTGGAGTAGCCATGCGCACTTTTTATTAAAAACGGGTGATTGTAAATCTTATTATAAAAGTTGTTATATGCTATGGACGGGTTTAAAAGGCTCTTAGTACTACCTGAGTCGAGCAGTATTTTTCCGGGTAGTTCTTTTATTATTACGTAGGGTAATTGGGATACTGTGTTAAAATTATTAATATCTATTACGGTTCTGTTTTTGAGCTCCCTGCTATCGGAAAATTTTGATGCTGTGCATCGTATAATTCAGAGGGTGATTGTTCATTATATGTTGCGTCATAATTTAATTTTTCTGGTAAGAAATGTTGTCTTCTTTCTAATTCATTGAAAGGAAAAGAATTATTCGTTTCGTTATAGTTTACTTCTTCTGGTATGAAATTTTGTCTTTTTTGAAAATTGTTGGAAGGAAAATTGTTTCGTCTATTTTGTGAGGGTTGTTGTCGGCTGAAATTAGTATGTCTCGTGTTGTTACTGCCGACATCCATAGCCTGTGGATATTTTCTAGTATTGTCATTAGGGTTGTACGTCGGTCTTCTCATTGAGAATTGATTTGAAGGATTCCCCTGAAATTGTGGGTGAGACATTTGGGGTCTGTTTGAATTATAGTTAAAAGGTGCACGATAATTTTGTTGTTGGAAGGGTTTTTGAAATTGAATATTGTTAAAATTTGGGGTATTTCTTTGGAAAACTGGTTTTTCTTGTTTGTCGTGTCTGTTATTGTTATTATTGTTGAAATTTGACCGTTGTAATAATCTGTCCCTATATTCATAATTTTCCTCGGAAAATATAAATTTTAAAGCTTGTTCTATGCTGTCTGGTCGAGTGGATCTGACCACCATACCAAGGGGTTTTTTTAATCCACCGATAAACGCTTTCAGTGTCTGTTGTCTGTATATGTTTTGTTTTAATACTAAAATTCCCTCGTTACGTTCATTAGATATTAAATTAGAGATGAGTAATTGTTCAATGTGTCTGCAACGATTACTGAACGCTAAGGCATCCTCGTTATGTCTCTGTTTCAGTGTCAATAATTCGCCTAGTAAGCTGATTTCATCACGCTGGTCTGTAAAGTTCTCAACAATTGCCCGTCTTAAGTCTACCCATGTGTTTATAATTTTAGTGTTAATAATTAACCTGGCTTGTGCAATTAGTTTCGTTTGAATGTAATTTAATAGAAAATGGTTAAGATATAAATTTGGATTATCTGCATCATAGAATTGGTTCATTACTAGATCACAAGCTTTTAAGAAGTTCCCTACATTTTCAGGTTGTCCGTTAAATTCGGGGATTGCTTTAAGGTAAAACTCTTGGAATTGATTTGCCATATTTAAATTTTTTCTAGAATTATTTATATCGGGTTGTTCTACAATATCAATTTCGCCAATACTAATATTTCTTAATCTATATTCCAAATGTTCTAAATTATCAATATCGCTATCAGACATATAATATTATCAATATATGAGGAAATACAGTATATATATATATATATATATATATATATATATATATATATATATATATATATATATATATATATAGGAAATAAAGGAAGCAAACAACTTACAGAATCGATGCTATTGCTGCTGTCTTCATGACGTCTCTCTTGATCGGTTCTTTGGCTGTTAAGCGTTGAAACGCAAAGAATCAATATACTTTTGGTTCTTAAGCACTATCCGTTGCGACTGCGCCAGTTAACTTTCTTGTTAACACACTTGACTTTTTAAAAGAATTTATTGATTATAGTTACATAAAATACTTATGAATAATAATAAAAAATGATAAATATAAATTATGACAATTTAAAAGAGACTCAAGCAATAACAATGTAGGAATGTCCCTCCGTGGTCTGGAAACTTCCATATATAGTCTCTGGTGGGGCGTGGACCGAGAGGCGGTTTCCACCTAAGTTGCAGTCTTGAAGGTGATCCTAGCAGGTGGCTGGTTGCTGATTTGAAGGTCTAGTTGTTTACCCATTTATGAATAGTCTATTCTTCTAATTGCGCTGCTTTTAATTAACCCATTCGTCAGCGACCTTGGGTGTTGAATCGGGATCTGTACTTCTTATATAGATTGTATGAGTTGGCTATTGTTATCTCGCTTTTTACACTAAACTAGAATTCGGAGTCGTGTCTGTTTCAGTTCTACTGCAACTAGGTTCGATGAATAAACATCGGTTTTCATCGGCAACTGTTATTTAACCATTTAACGGGATGAATAGCCTTGAGATTGGGAATGCTAAATATGTATGGTTATACAGTATAGAGCGGACTCTACTTCATAACATTATTATTTATACTAGTGTGCTCGCTCTCGCTCACAGCTTTAGGGTCGTACGATCTTCGGTACAATAAAACGGTTTAATTTTAATTTTAACTTTAACCGGTTGTTGATGGGGATACGGCATACGGACACTACTACACAGAGTTATTCTGTTAAACTGAGAAGCTGTTATTTTTGAACAGTTGAGTTTCCCACTAGTATGTAAAGCCAAATATTTAATAATAAAAAATGTTGGGTGAAAAGATGAATTTCTGTAAAAACGTGTTATTACTTTCACTATAGACAACGCAAAATAGGGTTGATTCACGTGAAATTAAAGTACTTATTTATTTAAATTTATATACATTACCTAAGAAAACAGTTAAAACGTCATTTTCGTTTGTCTGATAATAGTTATCAAATTGATAAAAAAATATAATGATACAACATTTTTTAATGTCTATATACATATTAAATATAAAAAATTAAATGAATATATATATATATATATATATATATATATATATATATATATATATATATATATATATATATATATATATATATATATATATATATATACAGGGTGATTCTTTGGAGAAAAATAAGGGGTGTCTTTATATTAAGTTTTTCTTGAAACCCCTTCGCCTCCAAGTTACAGCCCTTTAAAATTTTTGAAACTAATTTTAAAAGAACGAATATTAAAATAAGTAAATAAACAATTAATAATATATATCTTCCAATTTTTTTAAAACTCAAACTCAATTTTTTATACTGTTGGCTGTTTGCACAGTTTTTAAAAGTGGACTGATAAAGATGACCAGTGAACCAAAAAGTAACTAGAGATAGAGATCTTTCTAAGAAAGAATAAAAGCATAATGTAATAAACCATATGTACAGAATAAAGGCAAATTTCTTTACCGAAATTTTATGAGCTGCGTTATGTTATGGAGTTCTTAGAATCACTCCCTGTGTAGTAATTAAAGTTCTAACGTCTAACGTCCCAAGACGTGATAAATAATGATACTTATTGATTCTTGCTGTGGCATTGACATTTACGTAAAGACCCCTCATAAAATAAATTTGTTAGAAATGACTAGTTTATAATTCCTAAAACATCTAAGTAAATACTAATATAAGACTCCTTTCTGATTTCTAAAAGTTTCACTTCAGAGTGGCAAAAGATTTACGACACGCTTATTATAATTTCTTAACCATTTGTTTCCTTTTCATATCGACAAAATTTGAGATTTATACACTACGTGAAATAACGGGGTAAAAATACAATGCATTTATACTAGTGTGCTCGCTCTCGCTCACAGCTTTGGGAATGTAGGATACTATCGATCCACTATCCAGTTTAAAATAACTGAAGCCGTTATTTTCAACGGTTATTATTAAATAACGTTAACGGCTTCAACTGTTAACAGCAAATAACCGTTTTTCCCATCACTATTAAATACACGTAGACAGCAGGCAACTTTATAAGAAACCCTAGCTCGACGGATGTGCGCGTATTTTTAGAACGTGTTGTACTAGGAAGACCCGGTGCACGTACAAAGTGAATGTCTCTGATTATTTCGTAGATATAAGCAGTTGACTATGTTAAATACATGGGCATTTTATGATTATTAATATGGCTGCAAGTAGATCTGCTTTTAACAGCGGCGTCGGTGGGGGTGGGGATTTACAAACTTTACAAACAAGTGGTAATAATAACTGTGATTGTATTGTGTGTTTTTGATAACCAAAGGATTTTCAGGTTTACCGTTTGCTTAAAAACTATTGCTATTATTAATAAAGGTAGGCCGAAACCTGCTATAAAAAACTTAAACCCAAGAATTAAAACATGTACGCGACATTTCAACGCGGAAAAAACTTATAAACAATATGAATGGTTAACGGGTTGTGAAAACAGGAATAAACTGTTTTGTTGGCCTGGTAGTCTATTTGTGACTGAAAAGGGGGTGTGGAATAAAAGTGGGTTTTCCGACTTGAATAATCTACGTAAAGTAGTAAAAAGACATGTTATGTCTAAAGCGCATTTACAGACCATTTTAAAATTAAGTGTCTTTGGAAAAACGCGAATTGAATACGTCGTTGACAAGCATAGAAATTAGTCATCGCCAACACAATGAACTGGTTGATAAAAACAGAAACATATTAAAATGACTTATTGATGTTGTGTGTTTGCTTGGTCAGCATGAATTGGGCTTGCGGGGTCATGACGAACCAACTACATCTGCAAATAGAGGAAACTTTCAAGACCTAGTTTCTTTAATAGCCAAATACGACATTTATTTAAAAAATCACTTGGAACAGTCTAAAGTTTTTCGCGGCACATAACATCGCATTCAGAATGATTTAACTTCGGCTGCTGTCACTATTATTTTGAACAGAATTAAATCTGAAATTAAACAGACTCGTTTCATTGCTATTTATCTAGATGAAACAACCGATGTAACTAATTTAGGTCAACTATCTGTAGTAATACGTTACGTAAAAATGGATGGGAGTGTACAAGAAAGATTTTTAGGCTTTAAAAATGTGACAGAAGATCGTACTGCAAACGCTCTATATAAAATTGTGCTTAATATTTTGAAATATATTGAGGAGGTTGATAATAAATTAATTGCCCAAAGCTATGATAGGGCCGCTGTTATGGCCGGACATTTAAGAGGTCTTCAAGCTAAAGTGCGGGAAACGTTCTCCAGTGCTCTATTTGCACACTTTTGTGCTCATAAATTAAATTTAATTTTATCCCAATCTATATATCATATTAAATAATGTAAAGTGTTTTTTTGCTACCTTAAGTAGAATGAATTTGATAAGTTTTGGGAAAAAACAATTGAATTAGGAGAAGTGGAGCCACGAAGAAAGCGTCTGCGCACTGATAATGTGGGAGACCTTCAAACTTCTTACCGCCGCCTTTTCTACGAAATCATAGATCAAATTCAGCAGCAAATTAACTGCAGATTTGATCATCTTAGTGACCTGAAATTTCTTGAAGTGTGTAATTTTGGAGGATTTAAAGGGATGCCTTTCCCAGAAGATTCATTCAAATCATTATTTCACCACCATGGACATTCTTTTGACAAAGCCTTATTACGATCAGAACTTACAGTCATTTATGAAACCGATGTTATAGGCACAAAAACTAACGCGAGTGAATTTTTAACTTTCTTAAAACAATCAAAATTGGAAAATGCATATTCTGAAGTGTTCAAATTATGTGAATTAGTATTAACAATTCCTGCTACTAGTGAATCTTTAGAACGAATTTTTTTACATTGAAACGTATCAAGAGTTTTGTTAGGAATTCAACAGGACAGGAAAGACTTTCCCAAATTTCAATTTTGTCAGTTGAAAATAAACTCGTCCAGTAAATGTCCCAGAATCCACAGTTTTATGACGACATTATTAAAATTTGCCAAAAACGACCGAAGAATTGAGTTACACTACAAATAGGTAAGTTTCTGAGAATTGCTTCCCTTATTTGAAATGTCACCGCACGCCCCTGCTGTCGAAATGCCTCAGCCTGTATATGTAGGTTCTAGGGGGTCAGGTTTGTCCTAATTTGAAGAAATATTCTCAGAATTCAAAAGTCGCTGTCTCTTCAATAGCGAATTTTTTCGACAAAAATTCGGTAAAAATTACAGAAGCCATACTCTATAGGTAAAACTACTGCTAAAGTATCAGAAAAAGTGTCTATTTGAAACGATTTTCTTGCAAATATTTTAGTAAAATGAAGGGACAATGATAGTTGAAGCTGTAATTTAAGGTTGTGTAAAACACGTTTCTGGAGACATTTTCTCTACATAACCAGTATTCGTTTCAGCTTCTTTGCGTAAATGTTGCCAATTTTGACGTTTTAAATCACGAATTTCACGTTTTAAGACGAAAAACTATAAAATTTTCAAATTAATTTTTCTGGTATTTCTTGACCATTTCGCGCCAAAAAACTTACTCTTGGTCTGTAATATAAAATAGATTTTGTTGTCCACACCACATATTTTAGTTTTATGCGTTTCTCTGGTCATCAGTGGCACCCAAAACTTTTGTCTTTGAATACCTATAACTGGTTTGCCTTTTAACTTAGAGATTTAATTTTGGTACATAGTATAGCTTTTATAATATAAACCGACGTGTCAAATATGGTCGCCATAGCTTTGTCATTTCCGGAGATACAAATTTTTTTCGAAAGCAGAACCCAACATTTTTGAGGAAAAGCTTGTGTGCTATTTTCCTGGTTAATGAACTTATTCAAGCCACCTGCAAAAGGAACGCACTAACCAAATTTACACACACAAAATCAACCCATTATTTTTTGAGTTATCGGTGTGATATATTGTATGTTGCACTACACTGTAATCACTTTTAAATATACAGTTTATTTGTTTGCTGTACTTTCTGTGATTTTTTATTTGTTTACGTGGACTGCAGTTTCGAACCTTCATGGTTCATCAACCAATTTATTTGTACTCAATCTGTTTTTCGATGCATGTACGTTCCAGCTGGATGGCCAACTCAACCATCATAACTGCCGCTACTGGAGTGATGAAAATCCAAGAATTTTTCGTGAAACTCATACGCAGCATCCGGAAAATTTGAATGTTTGAGCGAACATACTGGAAGAACACCTTATATGGCCTTTCTTCCTATCGGGAAATCTGGATGGAAGCATGTATCTGGATCTACTGGAAACGCACATCTACCAGACGCTTGTGGAAATATTGGAAAATTACAACGCTTTGGCAGAAGAGGATGTGTAGTTTCAGCAGGTGGTGCCCCAACACATTATGCCGCAACTATGCGTGATTTTCTTAATCAGGATTTTTTTCCAAATCACTGGATAGGACGCAGAGGTTCAATTGATTGGCCTCCCAGATCGCCAGATTTAACTTGAAAATGAAAATTTATGTAATACGACTAAACTCACTTGAGGAGCTTCGTCGGTGAATTGTTGAAGAATGTCGTCAGATAACGCCCGAAATGCTTCTAAATGTTCGTTCGGAAGTGGAGCAAAGATTTTATTATTGTATGGAAGCGGAGGGAAAACAACTTGAACCTTTATTTAAATACCATTTCTTCATTCATTGATTTTTTTGTATTATTTTATTAATATATTTTATTAATTGATGATTTCTTTTGCCATATACAAACCAAAGTTTTAAAAGTATTATGTTGTCGTGAGCAAAATTGAGAAAGTGCCACTTAAAATTTAAGAGTACTTTACGCCTAAGGGGTAGGTTCCAAGACGCCAAAACATATGCCATCACGTATCCGCCTTAAAAGCAAAGTCGACGGGTCACGTTTTTTTTTTTAATTTTCTTTTTATTCCGATATTTTCCAGGTGCAAAGTATTAATTGGCACATCCTGTATGTGATGTATTATGTCGATGTAAATTAAACCTTATGATGTGTTTTTTATGAACTGGCTGCCTCAACTTCACTTATTTATTTCATAGCTACTTTGGAAGAATAGCACATAGGAAACAAATTTTCCAGATGAGTTTTTTAAGGTTTTCCCAAAATAACTAAAATAATTCCATTGTAAAATAAGAACATTAGGTTTAAACCTATTGTTTCAGTCATTTATTCTAGGTTGGTGTAAACTTCACAAATTAAACATTACAGATCCTTGGAACGATTCCAAAATGTTACATGTCATAGATATTTTGTTGCCCTTCTCGACTATATTAGAACAAAAAAACTGCTCTAATTTATTTATTTGCCAATGGAAATAAACATTACCGTGGCTGAATCAGTTCACCTCGAAGCCAGAACATACACGCAAAAAATATTTCTTTACTTTACCTTGCTATATGACATTTATCCTGCATAAAAATACTTTATATTATTAAGGGTATTTCTTTAATCAAAAGATGGAGACGAGTCAGGTTGTTACTTCTGAAGTTCCCACAAATAATGTGTGTAAAAGGTGTAAGAAGTCTTGTGTAAATGGTTATAAGTGTGTTTCGTGTGGCCATTACAGCTGTGTAAAACTAAAAAACATAGAAATATTGGACGGTGTCGAATAAATTGCTGTTTGAATGTTGCTAAAGGTGGGAGTGGACTTGCAGCGGATGATCTTGACGTCAGTTTTTCAAGCGCAATAGATCAGACCGATCCTAAAACCGTGGAAGTCGCAAGTAAGATTGAATATCTTAAAGAGATACTATTACATAAAGACACACTTATTGAAAACTTAAAAATAACTATTCAGGCCTTATCATCTCAAATAGACATGTTTCATAAGCTACAAAATTGGGTAGACCAGCGACGCCATCTGTTGCGGACAATCATAAGGTTCCACATCGAGCAAACGAGCTGGCGCATGCCAGTCAATCAACGCGAGAGAAGAATACATTTACAGCAGAGCGGTCTACCCGGCCAAATTATAGCGGTTCTACAGCGAGGACCTCCAAGAGGAAAACTGATCGAGCCCGGCAAAATACTCTTAGAGGTGTACCACACAGCGCATCCAGTGGTTCATTGATGGAGCCCAGGCGTGGCAGTGCTGTCGCAGATGTTGGTGATATTACTTTAACCTCTGTTTCCTTGGACATCGCTGGAGCTAATAACGCTGGTGTTGCTAACCTGTCGGTCGGCAGGAATGTCAGTATAGTGGGTGCGATGCCGAGATCATGGTTATACGTTGGCCGTATTGCTGGAAATGTGTCGTGGGAAACTATGAAGAGTTTCATATGTGAAAAGTGGGCAGACACTGACTTTACATGTTTTAAACTTAATACACGCGGCAGCAATAGTGCTTTTAAAATTTGAGTGGGCACTAAAGACAAAGAAAAGCTATTGAACAATTGGCCCGAAAACATTGTGGTCAGTGAATTTAAGTTTTTTCGTAAAGAACAGTAAAGTTTTTTTCTGCTGCTGAGACAAAGAACGACACTGAATATCACTGTGAGACTCTCAGAGTGAATAAGCCGCTTAGGATACTAAACATAAACTCTCAAAGTGTCTGTAAAAAGGTTGACCTTCTGGATCTCTATTTGTGTTCGTTGAAGTATGCTAAAGTGGTTTGTATGACGGAAACCTGGTTGACCAAGGAGGAAGTTAGCGTTCTGAAAGTTGACAATTATAGTGTTGCTAGCTATTTTTGTAGACGCAATATGGTCGGGGGCGGTGTTATTATTTTAGTGAGAAGTGACCTAGAATTTAGAGTTAAATGTAAAGAATGTTTCTCTGAGCGAACAATTGTTTGAGGTAGCCTTAGCAACCGTGATACATAATAAAGTTTCGGTAAATGTAGGTTGTGTTTATCGCACTAAGCAGAAGTGTGCATCTGCCCTGCCACAATATAAAACATGCTTTTTTTGCGGGTTAGAAGAAGTTTTTATCCAATTAAACGACAAGGTCGCTCCTGCTTTTCTATGTGGTGATTATAATTTAAATTTTTTAGATAAACACAGTGCGGATGTTGTGAGGTTGCAAGATTTAATGACTTCTTACGGTTTCTTTGCCTGTTTTAATCAGGTTTCGCGAAGACAGGGTGCCCCGGCACCTTGTATTGATAACATATTTTGCAATGTGCACGCGGCTGACGTTGAGACTGAAACATTGACAAATACAATAAGAGATCATAACACACAGTTATTATCATATAGTATCCCGGGTATTGATCAGACTCCTGTTGAATATGTGTATAAAAGGTAATTCAGTCAGGGAAAAATATCCCATTTTGTCCTTTTGAATAGTGCATCCTGGGACCTGGTCTATCGGGAGCCAGTGGCGGCAAAAAATTTTGATGTTTTTTCTCTGAGTTGGATGCGAGATCATAAAATTAGTTTCAGTTAAAAATTCATCAGGAATAGATGAAATACCATGTAGTCTTCTTGGCAGGGTTGCTCATCTTGTGGTGGCTCCACTAACTGACCTTATAAATGTGTCATTTGAAATCGGTTGTTTTCCTGAGCCTCTGAAGGCGGCCATTGTCGTCTCTCTCTTTAAGAAGGGAAATCCACGTCTTATGGACAACTACAGGGCGATGGCGCTGCTTTCGGTTTTTCTAAGATCTTTAAGAAGACATTTCTGCTAAGACTCGGGTCGTTTTTGGAGAGATACAATGTACTGTCTCCGTGCTAATTTGGCTTTCGTAGGCAGCTTTCAACTCAGGATGCCGTGCTTAGCACTTACCTGACAGTCTTGGATTACATAAACAGTGGGTCTACATCCGCCGGGCTGTTCTTCGACATTTCGAAAGCGTTTGATGCAGTCAACCATTCCCTTTTGTTGAAAAATAGGAGTATTATGGCATAAGAGGAAATGCATATTTATGGCTAAAAAGCTACCTTTCTGGGAGAATTCAGGCTGTCAGGATACGACAGGCAGGTAAGAACTATATGTCTGGATTTTCAGCCGTGTCGAGTGGCGTGCCGCAGGGCAGCATATTAGGCCCTGTTTTGTTTACAATTCTTCTTAACGATATTGTTTACGATCTCCAACAATACCACTTAACTTTGTACGCAGATGACACCACTGCTGCAATCTCAGGATAAAGTTTTGAAGAGCTAGGTGCTGCAGATAATGTGTGTTTGTGTCTCAGATGTCAACCTGGTGTTCGCGAAATGGTCTGGTTCTTAACACGCGGAAGACTGAAATGCTTATTTTTTCTCCGGTGGGTGTGCATCCAAATCTGAGTCTATATGTGAGATCTGATAACGGTTCAATAAGACAGGGCACGTCTGTAAAGTTTTTTGGGCTCCATCTGGATTCTAACTTATCATGGGATGGCCATGTTGACCATGTGGTGGCCTCTCTTGCATCTAGGAATTACGCGTTGCTGCAGCTGCGGGATTCCTTGAGTACTCAGGCATTGTTGACATGCTACTATGGTAGTGTCAACTGTCTCCTGGCATATGGTTTGCTGTGTTGGGGCGGCTGTGTGCATCTGGGGAGGGTTCTGTTGATGCAGAAGAGAATTGTCCGCACCATGTTTGCCTGCCGTCTTCCGCATCTTGTAGAACATTATTAATACGGTATGGCATTTTAATAGTGACGTGCCTATATATGCTTGAGGCGCTTTGTTATGTCAGAAAAAATATTGCAATTTTTACTACCTGCGGTAATATTACAGCGTATGAAACAAGACAGGCTAAAGATTAGTGTGTTCCCCCTTATAGGATCGAACAGATTAATCGGGCACCTCGCAACACTGCCTGACTTCTCCCAGACAGGTAGCTTTTCAGCCATAAATATGCATTTCCTCTTATGCCATAATACTCCAATTTTTTCAATAAAAGGGAATGGTTGACCGCATCAAACGCTTTCGAAATGTCGAAGAACAGCCCGGCGGATTTGGACCCACTGTTTATGTAATCCAATACTGTCTGGTAAGTGCTAAGCACGGCATCCTGAGTTGACAGCTGCCTACGAAAGCCAAATTGGCACGGAGACAGTAAATTGTATCTCTCCAAAAACGACCAGAGTCTTAGCAGAAATGTCTTCTCAAAGAGCTTAGAAAAACCGAAAGCAGCGCCATCGCCCTGTAGTTGTCCATAAGACGTGGATCTCCCTTCTTAAAGAGAGAGACGACAATGGCCGCCTTCAGAGGCTCAGGAAAACAACCGATTTCAAATGACACATTTATAAGGTCAGTTAGTGGAGCCACCACAAGATGAGCAACCCTGCCAAGAAGACTACATGGTATTTCATCTATTCCTGATGAATTTTTAACTGAAACTAATTTTATGATCTCTAATATATCGTCCTCTGAGACAGGATATAAAAACATAGAATAGGGATTAGAGCTATTTTTTAATGCACAATTTATATCACAGTTTTTTGTCAGATACTTAACAGAGTCGACAATGTGAGCATTGAGACTGTCAGCAATCATATTAGGATCTGTTAGAAAGACTCCGTCACCTGTCAGAATACTCAGATTTGCCGCCTTGCTGTTCATCCTCCCCACGATGACATTTTCTTTAATTGCTTCCCACATAGCTTTATTTCGGTTTGAAGCCTTAGAGATTTTATTTTCATAGTATTTTTTCTTGGCGTCTTTCAACATAGCACCGTACTGTTTCTTTAGACTATTATACAACTCATTACACCGCGGATCCGTAACCGTATCCAGTAGAAGTGGAAAATCATGAAGCAAACAGCCCTCTCTTACAAGTTTCGCTGATATCTATGGTTTAGAAGCAATCTTGCCGGGCATGGATCTTTTTTGACAACCAGAAACGCAATCCGAAACAAAGCATCCAACTCAGAGAAAAAAACATCAAATTTTTTTGCCGCCACTGGCTCCCGATAGACCAGGTCCCAGGATGCACTATTCAAAAGATACACAAAATGGGATATATTCTCCTGACTGAATGACCTTTTATACACATATTCAACAGGAGTCTGATCAATACCCGGGATACTATATGATAATAACTGTGTGTTATGATCTCTTATTGTATTTGTCAATGTTTCAGTCTCAACGTCAGCCGAGTGCACATTGCAAAATATGTTATCAATACAAGGTGCCGGGGCACCCTGTCTTCGCGAAAACTGATTAAAACAGGCAAAGAAACCGTAAGAAGTCATTAAATCTTGCAATCTCACAACATCCGCACTGTGTTTATCTAAAAAATTTAAATTATAATCACCACATACAAAAGCAGGAGCGACCTTGTCATTTAATTGGATAAAAACTTCTTCCTGTGCAATACGCTTATATAATCATTTACCTGACAGCGTCAAAAATTTGAGCAGCCTCAGGCAATTTAAGCTTGCTTTAAAATCGTTTTTTAGAGAGCATTCTTTTTATTCTGTGGACGAATATTTTAATTTTAAATTTCAGCGTTGATAAGCTGCTTTTTGTGTTTTGACTATTTCCGATATCTTGTAGAGATCTCTGGAACGGTATTAATAAATAAATAAATAAATAAATAAATAAATAAATAAATAAATAAATAAATAAATAAATAAATAAATAAATAAATAAATAAATAAATAAATAAATAAATAAATAAATAAATAAATAAATAAATAAATAAATAAATAAATAAATAAATAAATGAACAAATAAATAAACAAGGATGATAAACGTTAACGCAAAATGTAAATTGTAAAATGCAGAAAGTGCAAAGGTGTCGATTCTGCATTTTCATGTTTATTATGTCTTATCTAATCTATAAACTTTATTATAACCTATTAAATACTACTTAGGGTTATTAGCTTTTCTACGATAAACGTAAGTCTGTTTAAAGTTTAACAACCACATTAACATGAAATCTTCTTTGAAACATTTTCAACTTAGCCAACTATTAATAAATATTCTCTAAACATTATAAATTCCTGTATTCTTATTTATTTTATAGTTTATTATACAGTTCGACTACGTTCAATAGCCGACGCAGCGGAGCAGTTTCACCATATTAATCTGGAAATTTTACCGAACCACTGTATTTTGTAAAAAAAAGTATTGATATTCTAGGCGTCCAACACACATCAGAGCGGTATTCCCTCTCCGAAGAGCGAAGCTGATGTATTTATTCAAGGGGCTGAGAGCTGAGAGAGTAGACCATGGCTTCAGTAGCTATTCGCTCACAGTGTCTAGAGACCTATTTTATATAAAAAAAAAACTCGGGACGCAGCAAGTGCGTTATGGTAGTGAATTTTTATTAAATGCTTCAAATTTAAATAACTCAATTTTCTATAACCTTAGAGAGTTTAATTTTAATACGTAGTAAGGTCTTTCCTACGGCAAGATATCCACAAAATTTCATTAAAATACCTTTGTAATTTTCGGAGAAAACAATTTTTTTCGAAAGAAAATTTAAAATTTGAATAACTCAATTTTCTCTAAGCTTAGAAAGTTGAATTTTAGTACGTAGTAAGGTTGAGGCAACATATATAGTAAATTTCTTTAAAACAGCTTTGTTACTTTCGGAGAAAAAAAATTTTTCGAAAGAAAACTCAAAACTTTTCCGGAAAACCCCGTCTGATTTTTCTGGATAACGAACTCATTCAAGCCATTAATTAAAGAAAGGCAGTTGCCAAGTTTCATCGAAATCGGTTAATTAATTATTTTTGAGTTATCAGACGGATACATATATATATATATATATATATATATATATATATATATATATATATATATATATATATATATATATATATATATATATATATATATATATATATATATATATATATATATATAAACATATAAAAATTCAAACTGACCCCGGATATGGGTTCTAGGGGTCCTAATTCGCGCTCATTTGAAAGAATTTTTGCAAAGTCTCACCATCGATACCTCTCTATTAGTGAATTTTTTTAATAAAAATTCACTAAAAAACGAGCTCTGACAATAAGTGATAATAGTTTGTACTACAATGGTAGTCATTAATTGTCGTTGCCCTTACTTGATGAAACCGTTGCATACTAAATACAGAGAAAGAGACTATTTCTCCGACTTATCACAAATGTTCGTTGTCTTTTTCTTTTCCGTAACCGGTTTCGCTGCGAAACAACATTTGTGAGGTCGGAGAAATAGTTTCTACGTCTGTATTTAGGTAGTCAAATGTTTTTATGTTAAAATAAGATTTCGTAGTCATAAATAAATTTGTTTTTTCTTAGTGAATTTTGGTAGAAAAAAAATCACTAATGACGGAGATCCCAACTTTTCAATTTTCAAAAAATGTCTTCAAATAAGCGCGAACTAGCCCCCCTAGGAACCATATCCATAGCTTTCTTCTAAATTTTAGTTAAAAAAAGGCTAGATGATTTTAATGAAAATTCGCTTTCATAATACACTTGCTACGTGCAGAGTTTATTTTATCTTAAAACCTAGACTATGCAATTTCGCGACCTTGAACTCTGCCTGTCCGAAGACTTGGGTGCACGCATAAGCCAGCTTGACATATATAGTGCGTTAATTAATTGATTAGTTACAATTCATTATGTTGGCAAACCCCTAGTTGATTAACGTAAATAATCATGAGTTTCGTACTAATCGCCAAAATTACCTTAACAAATAATTTTATTTAGGTATATGGTGTATATATATATATATATATATATATATATATATATATATATATATATATATATATATATATATATATATATAAAAAAATTCAAAAGTCAGGATCTCCCCATTAGTGATTTTTTTATAAGAAAATTCACTAAAAACCAGAAAAATTTTTCTGCTGCTATTTCAAAATGCGAGTTACAAAACTAATATTTAAAAAAAAGTCAATTTGCAGCTAAGTGTTTTTACTTTGCCTATTCAGTTTTTGCTTGTTGAATAATTATTATCCTCGAATAATGAGAAAAAAGTCTGTGAACCGAATAGTTTTGTGGCGCTATATATATATATATATATATATATATATATATATATATATATATATATATATATATATATATATATATATATATATATATATATATATATATATATATATTAACATATAAAAATTGAAACTGACCCTGGATATGGGTTCTAGGGGGCCTAATTGGCGCTCATTTGAAGAAATTTTGAGAAAACATCACAAACACTGTTTAGTCCACCCACCAACACTAATAAAGTCGTAAAGAATAATTTGCACTGGTATATTAAAATTCCCAAACAACACAGATAATATGTTAAATTAAATTGAAAACAGATAAACGATCTGATAATGCACGTCAACTGTTTGAGCGTGTAACTGACCTGTGCAATGATATCTAATATTCCGTTGTCAGGGTAACAACACAGCCACTAAGCATACTAGATCTCATATATAAACCAGTTTTTATCATTGTTAATTAAAAACTGTATGTGTTTGTGCACATTAAGAATAAGTGTTTCAAATTTGAATAACTCAATCTTCTGTAAAGCTGAATGTTGGTACGTAGTAAGGCCTTTCCCAAGGCAACACCAGATTTCATCAAAATAGCTTTGTAATTTTCGGAGCTAAATTTTTTTTCGAAAGAAATCTCAAAATTTTCCCGGAAAACCTTGTCCGATTTTCCTGGATAACGAACTCCCTCAAGCTATTATTAAAAGCCGAGTTTCATCAAAATCCGTTAATTACTTTTTGAGTTATCGATATAAATATATATATATATATATATATATATATATATATATATATATATATATATATATATATATATATATATATATATATATATTGGTATATTGCACTACACTGTAATCACTTTTAAATATACATTTTATTTGTTTGCTGTACGTTTGTGATTTCTTATTGGTTTGCGCGGACTGCAGTTTCGAACCGTACCGGTTCATCATCATCATGGGTAGCGTGCTGATGATGAACCGGGACGGTTCGAAACTGCAGTCCGCCGCGCAAACCAATAAGAAATCGCAAACGTACAGCAAACAAATAAAGTATATATATATATATATATATATATATATATATATATATATATATATATATATATATATATATATATATATATATATATAAATTGAAACTGAGCCCGGATATGGGTTCTAGGGATCATAGTTCGCGGTCATTTGAAAAAAATGTTGCAAAGTCTGACAATTGATTTTATAAATAAAAGTTTACTAAAAAGGATATATAATATTGTCCGATTTTCCTGGATAACGAACTCCCTCAAGCTATTAATAAAAGAAGGGCACTTGCCGAGTTTCATCAAAATCCGTTAATTACTTTTTGAGTTATCGATATATATATATATATATATATATATATATATATATATATATATATATATTGGTATATTGCACTACACTGTAATCACTTTTAAATATACACTATATTTGTTTGCTGTACGTTTGTGATTTCTTATTGGTATGCGCGGACGCAGTTTCGAACCGTACTGGTTCATCATCATCATCATGGGTTTGCACTACACTGTAATCACTTTTAAATATACACTTTATTTGTTTGCTGTACGTTTGTGATTTGTTATTGGTTTGCGCGGACTGCATCATCATGGGTAGCGTGCTGATGATGAACCGGGACGGTTCGAAACTGCAGTCCGCCGCGCAAACCAATAAGAAATCGCAAACGTACAGCAAACAAATAAAGTATAAATATATATATATATATATATATATATATATATATATATATATATATATATATATATATATATATATATATAAATTGAAACTGAGCCTGGATATGGGTTCTAGGGATCATTGTTCGCGGTCATTTGAAAAAAATGTTGCAAAGTCTCACCATCGATACCTCTCTATTAGTGAATTTTTTTAATTTGAATTTTATAAATAAAAGTTTACTAAAAAGGATATATAATAATGTATCTAAACAAAATGGTTATTCTAATTGCATAGTAGAAAAAGAATCATTGAATATAAAATAAAGAAAATGCTTGCGGAATCTATGATTTTTAGAAAATAAAAAGTCTGGACGCAGCAAGTGCGCTGTGGTAGTCAGTTTTCATAGGAATGATCTGGCTCCGAATTTTTTTTTTAATTTTTTTTTGTAACAGAAATATAAATTTTGTTATATAGTTTCTTTTTAATATCGTAAACTTACGTACCAAATTTGGTTACCATAGCTTTTCAATTTTTTTAAAATGAAGATTTTTTCAGAAAGAAAACCAAAATTATCCCGGAAAACCTGGTTCGATTTTCCTGGCTAACGAATTTATCCAAACCACAGACCATTCTATTTTTAGTTATCGGTGTGATACATACACACACACACAGACACAAATATATATATATATATATATATATATATATATATATATATATATATATATATATATATATATATATATATATATATATATATATATATATATATATATATATATATATATATATATATATATATATATATATATATATATATATATATATATATATATATATATATATATATATATGTTTAAAAAACAAAAAATGGGGTTTCCCTCAAAATGTCAAAGTCGTCATTTGAAACGTCAAAATTGGAAACATTTGGGCAAAGAACCTAAAGCAGATACGGATTATGTAAAGAAAAGGTCGCAAGAAGAGTGTTCTGCAACCCTTGAGTTTCAACTTCAACCGTCATTCTCCTTCATTTTACTAACATATTTACAGAAAATTCATTTCAAATAGACCCTTTCTCTGATGCCTTGGCGGTAGTTTTAGTTAAGTTTATGGTTTAGCGGTCTATAATTTATAGCTAATTTTCGTAGAAAAAATTCGTTGATGAGGAGACCGCGACTTTAGAATTTTAAAAAGATTTCTTGAAATGAGCGCAAACTAAGCCCACTAGAATCTATATCCGGGTTTACATTCAGTTTTTATCTGTTTACATATATACAGGGTGACGCATTTCTACGGTAAAGCTCAATATAATCATTGTTATACAAGAGACGAGAAAAAAAGCATAAGTTAATTATTGGGTGTTTTGAGCTGCATCTTATAAAATTATTTTGACAATCACAGGATGGCCCATAAGTCGTCGGTAATCCCTACAATTTTCTTTCGAACACCCCTATTTTATTGCATTTTTGCATTTTTTATCGAAATGTGTTTGTAAAAAAAAATCGAGACGCAGACAGTGCGTTTTGGTAGCAAATTTTCATGAAATGCTTCAAATTTCAATAACTCAATTGCTATTAACCTAAGGTTTGTTGGCTGGGAAACCAACATGTTAAGTTTATTTTCGGAAAATTTTCAAACAATAAGTTATTTTGATAAAATATGGCACATTGTTTCTGCTATATAGGTTATACAGGTAACCAAATTGATGGCTGCTTGCATTAAAGAGACATATTTGCTATTAAAAACATTTTTATAAAAATTCACCTCTATAACGCACTTGCTGCACCCAGACTTTTTTGTTATATTTACTTTTAATTTTTTTAAATGTATAAACCCATGGATTAAAAAAACCAAACTAGCCATTTGTTGTAAAACACTATGTTATGACTCGGAATGTAACTTTGAGCGTTTCTTCCTGTGGACTAAGAATTTAGGTCTATAAAATCTGTTGTGATGAATTGGGTTATTAGTATTTATTACAGGTTCGAATCTTTTCTTACTCTCAGATGAACATCAGTCCTGACATCAGTCAAAGTCTCACAATCAGATATTATGCCAAAGTACACAATTTACCCTATTCATATAGTTTTTGTTTTGATACTTATTACTTATTTTCAATGTTTTGGTACTTCCTAGATCTTTAGCCCGAAGTAAGAGTTATTTGGGTTATAAAATTAAATAATAACGTTTTTTTATTATACAAAAACTTTTACCCCTCTGACGTTCTCTCTGCCAAAAAAAAAAAAACAAACATTTCTTCAAATGACTTACTCAACTTTTCATTGGGATAAAAATAAGGCTAGAGACTTTATTTGTAAACAATCTCACATTTTCAAAGAACAGCAAGAACGTTCACATATATATTAGGAATTATGTTTCGACCCTTGTCTCTGTGTCTAAAGTAAGATATAACACTGAAGAGGTGACATGGAGATTTTGAGCCTGCATCACTCTTTTACAAACTATGCATCAGAACCACCAGCAACACCGTCATCATTATTTATACCACGTAATATTTTTTCACTGGAGTAAGTTTAAATAACACTATTTAGATCTTGCTAAGCTCACGTTATTGAAGAATACATCACCTGGTTCTGGAGGTTTTTCACAATTTGTTTTCGAAAAATATATACTACTTGCACTATTCATACATTCATTAATACTGACATTTTGCCTATCGCTTTGAAGCCAGCTGACGTTATAGCGATCACTATGTGAAGACTGGAACCTGTGATGAGCATTGATAAGTACACTTAGATAACCCAAATCACAACAACACATCTTTTCAAAGACCTAACGATCGTTTCGCTAACAACGTCAGTATCATCAGAGGATAAAAAAAATTCTAAACTTAATTACTGCTACAACTGTATTTATATAATTCTTAGGTAGACGACAAAAACGAAGGTAAGATTGTAGGCGCATCGTTTGTGTTTGTCTCTATTGAACGGACGAGGTTGACGCCACCTTAATCCTCTACCAGACAAATTTATGAGTTTTTGTCTAATTTAAGGGATAATGGGCTTGAAATGAAAAGTGCCGCGTTATTTAAGGAATATCACGTTCTTTATTGATCTATAAATTCACTATGTGGTTACTGTGATGAGCACCGACAAGTACATCTGGAGACATACTAATCACTACCGCACATCTTTTTTAATACAACGGCCGTTTCTCCCACAACATTAACTTCATCAGAGGATGAATATCCTAACTATAATTCTACAACACAACAAGTATTTATATTGATTTCTTAGATAAACAAAAGAAACGAAAAGGGATTTTAAGTCCGGTGTACATCATAGTGCCTTGTATCAGCATAGACCCGACGAGGCTATTGAACATACTGTATTTTTCTGCTTGACAAATTAGGAGTATTTAGCTAGTCAAATGCAAAGTGAAAATAAAGAACTTGAAATCAAAGGTGCCGCGCGGTTTAATGACGTTTTGTTCTTAATCGATTTGGAGATATATACGCTTTCATACGCGTCAAGCATAGTTGGATGTCAAACATTTTTGACAAGTTTTAAATTTTTCCTGTCAATGTCAATTCAATAAAATTTACACACGAAATATAAATTAACAATTAACTTCGTTTTCTAGATGTACTAGTTATTAAAAATAATGACTCGCTTGAATTCGATATCTACAAAAAGGAAACCGCCTTTATTAGTTACATTCCAAACGACTCACATCATACGTTTGCACCAAAAACGGCTAGTTTAAATTTCTTTGTAAATAGATTGATAAGTTTTTCATTGAGTAAACGTATATTTAATATAGAATTAAAGTACATAAAAAACGTGGCGAGATATAATGGTTATTCGGATTGTTTAGTGGAAAAAATGGTTAACAAACAGAGAAAAAGAAAATGATAGCTGAATGCACGACATGCAAGAAAGATAAAATAGATAAAAAATTTGTGTGCCTACCTTAAGAACTACGTATCACAAAGGGTTTGGAAAGTATTTTATGAAAGCCGATTTACAGTTGCCTTTTTATTAAGGGGGTTAATTACCCCCTCAACCCCCCTTATCTACGCCATTGATCGCTTCTTATACATCAACACTTACTGCTGACTCGCTTAATACTCTCTGATCACTTATTCTACACCACACTCAATACGAACTAACTTATTCTGTGTAACGCTCGCCTATTTATACTGTCCATAGAGATTCTAGACTTTCTACACCTGTCACTTCTAGTCCCTTCTAGAAATATCATTCCAGAGTGTTCGCTGTTACCAACACACTACGACTGACAATAGAAGTAACAAGGTCCATAAACTTAATTCTCATAGACAAATGTGACTATATATATATATATATATATATATATATATATATATATATATATATATATATATATATATATATATATATATATATTGATATTATGACTTGAAATCTTCATACTAAAGCTAATTACGAATATTTAGCTCTGATGCACCTGAATAATATATTTGACAAGCTGTATTTATGGTCGTTCCTGTATGTGGTCTATGTCTGAAATTGTACGTGACGTCTGCGCGTTGAGCTTCTATTGGTCGGTTTACTGTTCTCTGGTTAGTTGTGTTTTCGGACTGTGTCGAGTATATCGGTTTCTTGTTTTGATTATTGTGGTTTGATAATTTGTCTATTTGTATGGCTTTTATTAAGTTTTGTTTAAATGTTTGTATTTGGCTTTGTTCTGGGATTAATTGTTTCTTATTGTTTGTTTGTTGAATGTAGTATTGTTCTGCCTTCCTTTTTGGATAAGTTCGATAGCTACGAAAATGGGACCAGTTGTTGCGGCAAAATTTTCGGTTTTATTTCGGAAAAAAATTGGTTCGTAGGTTTACGTTATAAAAAGTATAATATATAAAAACAAGAAACAAAGTTATAGGCATTTAATTAAAATACATGTTTGGTGTCACATGATTTCTATGAAAATTCACTACCATAACGCACTTGCTGCGTCGAGACTTTTTTTAATGCAATGCTCACGTTATTGGTATTTAGTGAATTCAGCGTTCTGCTGTCATTGACACCTTTCAAGTATCAGATCTCTATTTTATTTGGATTTTGAAATATAACACAGCGTTTTTGTTCAAGTCCCGTAATAGTCTCGCATTTCAAAAACCCTTCATAAAAACAGTTCAATTTGCAACAGGAGGGTTATTGAGGATGCCCGATTCAATGAAGGCGTCTGCAGTGTTGCCAAGTTCGCCGAAAAGTTTACCAAAACGCCGTGTTGCCATATTTCAAGGTTTCAGTGACCGACAAATGTACTTAAGTTCAGAGAACTTCTTTTAAAAAAAAACTGTATTATTCTAAAGCAAGAGTTTACACTACAAGAGCTGGCTATAAACTAAACTAAAATCTAATTATTTTAATGCATAACAATTCCCTGTACTATAAAGGTTATCCTACAATACTAAGGATCCTAGATGGAATCAACAACACGTGTGCCTTACAATGTGATGACATTGCGTTAGGGCTCCCTTGCCAGATTGGAGCATTGGGTGAAAAATGCGAAAATAATCTAACACAATAGAAAATTGAACTTAAATTATTATATCTTGATTAGTATCCTCGGAATTATTTGATTTGGTTAATTTTCTTTTCTTAGTAATGAATTTATAAATAATAGAGCAAATGACAAATGTAATAACAATGTAAATTAATATAGTCCAAAAACTAACTTTATAAAAATGTATTGGAATCTGATGTATTACAAAATTGTTCTTTACTTTTTGTATATTATTTATTTCATCTAACTTTATGGAATTTAGCCTAAGAGATTGAAAATTTACTTTATATTGGGGATTATAGGTTTCGTCACTTTCACCATCAGTTTTAAAATTAAGTTCAATGTGTTTATATTTTGTTTCAAGCCTTTGATCACTTTGAATGTAAATGTCTTCCATCTACACTTCACACTGTGGTTTCACTAAAACTTATGTTCCTTTGAGAGGTGTGTTGTCTTGCCACATTTTCGGACAGCTACTGTAGATATTGGTGCTAATGTCATCCATTGATTTTTCTCTAAGCTTTGGGCCTTCTTGGCGTTGACTACTTCTACTGGAATTTGATGACAATTGGTTACATTTTTCATGAATTTCAGCATCTTGACTTCACAGAGTGGATCCTCTTGAATGTCAGCTGAGTTAATTTCGTGACAAACAAATCCTTCATTGGATATTTCTAGGCACTTTTCTTCCGTATATATGTAGTAGTGTTCATTAAGGAGCAGGTATTTTGAGTGGGGTATAATGGCTCTAAATGAATTAAGGTTTGGAGTAGGTATTGTATATAAATGATAATAATTGCAGCCTTTTATTTCACAAATCGAAATTTCTATTATGAATATTATTTGATTTCCTTTATTGTAACTTTTAATTTCAATTATCCTTTCCAAAAGCAGAATATTTTCTAATACCGGCTCAAAAGGTAATTTGTTTTTATTTGCATCCAAATAATTGTTGAGTAATTTAATTTCTCGTAACAACTCATTCGGCTCAACTATAGAATTATGAACAGTACCTATTTTAGAAAATGTTATCGCTAACTGTATTTGCTCTAATATATCATAGATAATCTGATACATAGTAGAAATTTGTGATATTGTCATTTGAATAAGAAAATAACTAAAATTTTGTATGCTTTGTAAATTAATTCTTTTTATCACCTGTTCAACTTGTTGCAACCGAGACTCAAGAAGGTACAATTTCATTATACTGCAAAGTTAAAGTAATACTTTTAAAACTTTCCATGGACTTTTGTAACAAGGTTATTTGTTCATTTACCAATGTATTTAATTTTCTTTGAGTGCCTGACAAAATTCCAATTACGTTGTCATACCTCGCGGCATCTGCCTGTTAGAGATTTCTGGTAAAAATCCTAATTAAAGAGCCCAAAGGATTTGATAAACCACGTTTTGTTCTTTTAGTTATAATTTGATTGACTTGACTTATTTGCTAAATTATTTTATTCTCTGAAACTAAAGCGATGTTATACGAGTTGTGAAATTCTCTCTTGTATTAGATTTTTGTTGTATTGTATAAAATTGGTTGACAATGGGTGTAACATCATATACTTGCACAAATGACCACAAATCAACTATGTTTGGGCGTTACCTAATTTTAGGGGTAATAAGCCAGCAATCTTTGAAAGGTCATGGAATACGGCTAGTTCTGCTCCAGCTGTGGAGACGATTCTGTAACAACCGGAGTTTTGAGTTCCTTTAAGTAAATGATTTCCTCTTTGTTATTGTATTTATTTTTAATTTTAACTCGATTATATTGTAACATTTCAGTTATTTCAAAGGGACCTGTAAACTTATATATTTTTTTATTTCTTTTAATATTTGTCTTATAAACGGTTTGATCTAATTTAAATTGATATTGTTCTGAAACTAAACGGTTTCGTTTTTCAATTACGGCTTCTAATATTTCCGAAATGTTTTCATATAATTTTTTCAATTTATGCCCATGGTTTATAAGATATTCTGCACAAAAACTTGAATCAATGAATTCGGAAGGATCACGGGAATCTGCATGACCTAGGGTCAGTTCTAATGGTGTAAATTTTGTAGCGGAATGAAGTGTTATTGTAAGCTATTACTGCATACATCATTAACGTTTTTATATTTTCGTTTTTATATCTTTCCCTTAATATTCTCAAATGTTCAATCAATGTAGAGTGAAATCTTTCTATTGGTGCATTAGATTCGTGATGTAACGGTGTGGTAAAATGTGCTTTTATTTTGTGCGATTTAAGTAATTCCTGTACTGTCAGATTTTTTAGTTCAGGATCATTGTCCATAGTTATGCGTTGGGGTAACCCATAAAATGAAAAATAATGAATTAATGCATGACATATTTCTATGCCGGTTTTACCATGAATTGGAAAAGCTTGACCTAATTTGGAAAAAGCATCTAAGATTGTGACAAAATCTTGACCGTCAAATTTAAAAACATCGACGTGTAATAAATCAAATGGCTTACCTACCGTTTCCGTTAAAATAATTGGGACATACGGTATTTTCCTACTATATTTAGTCCTTTGCCAAATTTAGCAATTGTTTATATAATTTGTAACATCTGTAGTTATTGAAGGCCAATAATAATTACGTTTTAGTCGCTCTAACGTTTCCGTTATACCTCTATGATTACATTTTCCTTCATGTTGGTATTTTATTATTAAAGTCCTTTCGTCTTTATCAATAAAGGTATTAATTAATTTTGTACATTTAACTAGCTTGAGACCAGAGGGTTGAAAAAGTTTCATATACTTTATATACTTTATAAAATTCCGAATACATTGTTTTTTTCATAAAAATACAAATGATGTTTGATTAGAACCTACATATTTTTTCAAAAATTAGATTACTAGTTTTGCGTTATATTTATGAATTTTAACGTTTGTTATAGTTAAGTTATCTAACCTTGTTTGACCGACATCAAGTAAATTGTGAGGATTTTTGCTATTAAAATTTGATTTCTTTTGTTATTAACAATATCGTCCAGTATAGGAATACCATTATTGAATGCTTGATTGCTACTTGGAAGAGGTGTAGAAAGAGTATTACTTTCATTTTGATTATGATGTGGTCTTACTTGTACATCACTTTGAATAAGTATTTTTTATGCACTTTCGCATCCCTTCAATATTGTTATCGCTATGTGCATAAGAAGTTGAGGGTTGAGGTTCGTTAAAATTAACAGTATTTGCCACTAAAAAACTCTAAGAGATCTTGATTAATATTATTATATATTAGACTCTCAGTTTCGATTGGATTTAAATGTATTCTAGATAATGCGTCTGCGTTATTTTTTTGAGAACCCTTTTTATATATGATTTCATAATCGAATTCTTCCAACTTCAAACGCCACCGTAAAAGTTTGCTATTAGGTTTTTTAAACTAAAGATCCAAACAAGGGGTCTATGATCGGTATAAATTTTAAATTTCCTACCATACAAATATGGTCGAAAGTATTTACGTGCCCATAGAATGGCTAACAGTTCTTTTTCTATGACAGAATATCTAGTTTCACTGTCGTTCAGCAACCTGTAGCAAAAGCTACAGGTTTGTCATTAGGGATATTTTCTTGAGATAAAACTGCGCTTAGAGCGTAATTACTTACATCTGTTGTAAGAACAAAAAGTTGATTAAAATCGGGATCTTGAATAGGGGAATTGCTAAGTAAATTTTTACAATGTTTGAAAGCTTGTATAAATTCTGGTGTATGTCTAATCTGCATGTCTTTCTTTAAGCAACCCGTCATTGGCTTTGTTATTTTTGCAAAGTCTTTTATAAATCGCCTGTAATATCCTATTAAACCTAGGAAGGATTTAGTGTCGTTTCGGGTTTTTGGTAAAAGAACATTTTTTATGGCTGATATTTTCTCAGGTTTGGGTTTTACTCCAGAGAGGGCCACTACATGTCCGAGATACTGAACCTCTTTTCTAAGAAGTTCAGACTTATCTAACTGTAATTTAAAATTTGCCTCTTGTAAGCGCATAAAAACTGTTCTTAACCCATCGAGATGTTCTTGTAAAGACGTGCTAAATATTAAGATATCGTCCAAATATACAAGACATATCTCATTTTGTAGCCCTCTTAGTATGTTATCGACTACCCGCTGATGTGAACGGAGAACTCTTCAACTCATTGGCATCCTCCTAGATTCATAATGACCTTGTTCTTCTAAAATGCCGTTTTTGGAATGTCATCTGGGTGCATTTCTATTTGATAATAATCGCTTGCTAAATCTAGGGTTGTAAAATATTGGCTTTTGCCCACTTTGTCTCAAATTTCTGTTATATTACGTAAAGGATATATATCGTCAATAGTTCGCTCATTTAATTTGCGATAGTCTATTACAATTCGCCACTTCCTTTTACCAGAGTTTTTTCGGTACAATCCAGATGGGACTGGACCAAGGGGATGTCGAGTTTTGAATAATTCCCTGATCTAACATTTTTGAAATTTGTTTTTTAACTTCATTCCTATGAATTTTTGGGTATCGATAAGTTTTAGTAAATAAAGGTGTATCATCTTTTAAATTTATTTTATGTTTAATTTGAATAGTAAATGTTAATGGAATTTGTTCACAATGAAAGATGTCCCTAAACTCGTAACATAATTTTACAATGATCTAATCTTATAATTTTTAAATAATTTTTTAAAAGATTATCTTGTTCTTCAGACATAATATCGTCAGCTTCCATTTTTTGTCATAAAAATTCACGTCAAAACAATGAATCGGCTCTATGTCTAATGGTTCATTAAATGTTACTTTAACCGGGTTATCTTTAGAATTTGTGATTGTGGTTACAGCGAAATGATTTTTAACGTTTCCAAGTGCTAATAGCATTTATGTACCATCACCAAAAATTTCCTGATTTAGAATTCCGAGTCACATATTTTTGTTTTACAGGAATCCTAACTACTTTTTGAATTCTAGGTTCGATTGTTATACTAAAGTTTTTGAATTTGTAAGGGTGATTATTGTTTTCTACCAAATTTAGTGAACTAACATATGTTATTGGAATTTCGATATCCTTAGTAGTTAATTTAAGATTTTGTCAATCAATATTTGCGCCTAATTTATTTAATATGTCTGTACCAATAAGACCATCAAATTTTTCCGAGAATTTAAATGTATAAAATTTGTGCATACCTTTAGTACAAAATAAATTAAAGGTTGGAATAATAGATACTCATTGCGGGAGCTGTTTGTATGTTAAACATTTATTTTTTTATATATCTGCCATAATACATATAAGCGAATATGGGATCTATAAGACTTTTAGAACTACCTGTATCCAGAAGTCAGTAAGCATTTAAATAAGACATATACACATAGGGCAGATCTGTTCTTATATTATTAAGTTGCATTATGTTATACTCTTGGTCGGTTGTGCCTGTAAAAAATTTATATTTTCGTTCTTTGGATCTTGAAATTCGCCCTGAAATAAATTATCAACACTTCTCTGAGAATATTCTGTAGAATTGTCGTAATTACTAATATCGTCATATTCATTTAATTAATTTTCTAGACCTGAATTATCTGCAAACGTATTACTACAAACATCTATCTGGAACGTTACGTAGGTGCATGATATCGTTTTCATTTTCATGCACATATGGAGATAAATTACTGGCTTCTTCTTTGACTTGCTGTGCAAATAGTTCTTGATGAATAAACGTTGGTCTTGACCTAGCTACAAATTGTGTCATATTTCTAGAGTTACCTGAACTCATGTCCATCGGTTGTGGGTATATGTTTGAATTGGCATTATTTCTAGGAATCAATTTTTGTTGATTATAATTTTGTGGTGTATAATTATGCCGTAAATTATTCGATCTATTTTCAAACGCATTAAATGGCTTAGGCTGGAAATTTTGTCTTACTTGATTACTTCCAGAATGTGTTTGAGGGTTTTGCTTAAACGGAAAATTATGAAATTGCTTTGCCGGATTATATAAATTATTCGCTAGAAAATTACCTATGGGGTGATTATAATTTGCAGATTTATTAAACTGCTGAGGTGTTCCTACATTAGTGGGTATAGAATTAAAATCAGTATTTTTCTGTGGTTGTTGCTGTTTGTAAAAAGCACTAGCATTTTGTATAGAGAAATTTTTAAATATCTCTTCTTCAATCACCATAGACATAGCTCTCTCTAAGCTACTAGGATATATTAATCTAACCAATAATTTTAGTTCGTGCGGTAAACCACCAATTAATGTTTTTAATGCGAGATCATTATAATGTTCGATTTTTATTCTGATTTCGTTCTCGTCATCTATAGACATATTTAACTTAGTAAATAACAGACTTCGCGAAACTTGAATTCTCATGCCAAATTGAGTAGGTGATTTATTTTGAAAGGTTTTATTGAAATAAGATCTTGTATCAAAAAAACTTTGATCAGAAAAACTTAAAGTTAATGCGTCTTTGATTCCAAACCAAGAATTAAGCTCTAGTCTTGGATAAATAAGATCGGCTGCTCTCTTTCGACAAAACTATATTAAACAAACAAGTATTTATTGGATGATCGGCTTCCTGAGAATTTTGTAAATTTCTTAAAAATGCTTCGCAAGAATTTAAAAATATATTTAACTCTCTAGCATTACCATCAAAAACAGGAATACTGCTGGCATGGCACCTTAATCACTGCATATCTGCTGTGTTATTTCAGTTGTAGCAGAAGCACCTTGTATGTATGTTTAACCTTAAATTATTTAACTTTTCAATCAAACTTGCGATATCACATAAAATTTTCCTAACAATATATATATATATATATATATATATATATATATATATATATATATATATATATATATATATATATATATATATATATATATATATATATATATATATATATATATATATATATATATTAGATACGTATTTTGCTGTAAATATTATATTTTTTTAAATTTTAATAAAACAGAAAACTGATACGAATTAGACAGGCTTTAATGAATATAAAAGGAAAACACCACTTATATTAATATTGCTAAGAGCTTCATTTAGTGCCTAAAGGAACCAGCGATGCTTGTCCGGAATCCCAGGTCTTCTTAACTCTATTTTGATCTACAGGACTCCCAGATCTTCTTAAATATACTTATAAAGTAACCAGCGGTTTTAGTTTGGATCCCTAAGAAACTGCTTCAGGTGACCATTTATCGAACGTTCTCGAGCTTATAAAGGTTCTTTTTTTATTGAAATAAACTGCTAAAACAGACTGGACCGCGACGATTTTTGTTCTAAGCCCGTTTGCAAGAATACTAACGACTGCGCCACAAATGTACGTAAGTTCAGAGAACTTCTTTAAAAAAACGTTATTATTCTGAAGCAGCAGTTTACACCACAAGAACTGACTATAAGCTAAACTAGTATCTAATTATTTTAATGCATAATAATTCTCTCTACTATAAACGTTGTAGGTACTTTTGATTTTTAAGACACAACGCTTACTTTATTTTTATTGTAGTGAATTTAGCGTTATGCGGTCACTGAAACCTTCAAATATGAAATCTATGTTTCATTTCGATTTTGAAATATAACATAGCGTTTTGGTAAACTTTTCGGTGAACTTGGCAACATTGCAGACGCCGTCGTTGAATCGGGCATCATCAATAACCCTCCTGTTGCAAATTTAAATGTTTTTATCAAAGGTTTTTGAAATACGAGACTATTATGGACTTGAACAAAACACTGTGTTGTCATATTTCAAAATCCACGTAAAATAGAGATCTGATATTTAAAGGTTTCAATGACAGCAGAGCGCTGAATTCGCTAAATACCAATAAGGTGAGCATTGCATTAAAAAAAAAAGTCTCGGCGCAGCAAGTACGTTATGCTAGTGAATTTTCATAGAAATGATCTGACACAAAACATTCATTTTAATTAATTGCTTCTAACTTTTTTTTCTTGTCACATAAGATCTAAGTTTTGGTATAGTTTACTTTTTATAACGTAAACCTTCGAACCAAATTTTTTCCGAAAGAAAACCCAACATTTCCCGGAATAACTGGTCCGATTTTCTTAGCTAACGAACTTATCCAAAAAGGAAGGCACCTGCCAAACTTAATCAAAATTGGCCTACTATTGAGTTATCGGTGTGACACACACACACACACACGCACGCACGCACGCACGCACGCACGCACGCACGCACGCACGCACGCACGCACGCACGCACGCACCCGCGCACCCGCGCGCGCACGCACGCACGCACGCACGCACGCACCCACGCACGCACGCACACACACACACGCACACGCGCACACGCACACACGCGAAGTTCCATCTTCGATAATTGTTAATTTCGACGGAGACCGTTACAGGATTTTCCTCTCCAACGAAGAACTGCGATGTTTTGTTTGTAGGAATACTGGCCATTTATCCAAGACTTGCCCAAATCAACCGAAGACAGTGGAGAGCGAAACAATACAAACGACTTCCAATATAACGTTAAATCAAAATTCTGAAAATAACACTGTATCGAATCCACCGCAAAATGAACAAACCCAAAATGCTGTGGGTTTAAAACGCTTAGCCTCTACAGAATTGTCCAAAAGTGATGCAGAATACGACCACTAAGGAACATCGACCGCTACACCAATTCCAAAGACGTCAGAAAAATTTTAAAAGCCGAAAAAGAATAGATCCAAGAGGCACCCGGACCCACCTAATGTATATGACTCGTTTAAATACATGTTTGAAGAAAATACCTACGCCCTTGATTTTCAATAATTTAAGTCATTCCTAATGGAAGTAAAAGGTAATAGCAACCCGACTGAAGTAGCTAAAAAGTATACCAATGAGTTGCCTTTGCTAATAAAAATGATAGCAGAAATTTTTCCATCAGTTGAAACAAGAAGGCTAAAAGAGAGATGCAAAAGATTAATTGTATCCCTAGAAAAGGGGATTTCAATGGGTTCATCGAGTGAATCCGATTCATCTGAACTTTCTGATAGAGCCACCCGATTGTTCTAGCCTTTATGTTATCCAAAATTATAAGTTTTCCTTTTCTTTAATTACGTTCGATTCGATTCGCGTAATGACGCTTAACACTAAAAGTGTTAGAAGCGAACATAAATGGATTATGTTACAGTGCTTTCTAGACTATGCTCAACCTGACATAATCTGTTTGCAAGAGACAAACACTTCAGAGGCGCCCTCTAATCTATCTTGCCCCTTTTATAATCTTTATTTTAATTCACAAGTTTCTGACTATTCTGGTACTATAATAGGTGTCAAAAACTCTTTTCCACTTCAATTCATTGCTCACCAAGTCTTACACGAGGGTTACCTGCAAAAATTATCTGTGGGTGCTGGCAGTAGGGTGATTCACATTTTGTGCGTTTACTTGCCCCATGATGCGGATATTGCTCACTCTGTTCTCCAATCAATAGATTCAACATTGCAAAGCCTGCCCGCTTCGGAATCGTCTGTATTGATTGGTGATTTTAATTGTACCTTGGAGCCTAACAGAGACAGATACAATTCTTTCGAAAGAAATAGCTCTGTCTCTAGCACCCTGAGAAATATAGTTATACACCATTCATTAAATGATATGTGGCTTCATACTAACTACGGCAGGAGATACATACTACACAAGGGGATCAGCTTCCAGAATTGACCGAGCTTATTGTACCGATAATTTGATCGACCAAGTAGCCACCTCTAAGCTCCTAGCAGCGTTTTCAGATCACCTTGTATTATCGTTCCATATTCAGTTAGGGGAGTCAAGAAGGACCTCTCCCATATGGCGTTTTCCCAATACCCTATTAGACGACTTAGAGTATGTTGAACATCTTAACACTTACCTAGAAGAAATATTTATAAATAACAGTGATCCACTCATCTTTTGGGAAAGTCTTAAACATGACATCGCCTCATTTACAAGACAATATATAAAACAAAGGCGGCAACGTGAGAGGGCCTCTTTGAATCTCTTATATCAAAGTTTAAAACGCATACTTTCTAACAATGAAAGCGACACTCTTAATGTCGTTCATTTGAATAAAGAAATACGTGACACTTTTAAAAACATTAGTCAAATTAAACTCGCTTCATTGGGTATGGAGGGAATGTATAATGCGGATAAACCCACTGCTAAAACAATATTACCTATAGTATCCAAGAGAACACAACTTATAAGCCTACAAACAGACAACGGTACAACATCCAATCCTTTGGAAATGTCTAAAATAGTAAGAGATTATTATACCCACATTTATAATATTCCCGAACAACCAATTGATAAACGCAGTATTCTTTTTGATGACCTTCCTATACTAGGTGCAACAGAAAAACAGACTATTAACAATCCAATGACATTGAATGAACTAACTGTTGCCCTTAGGTCATTAAACAGAAATAAATCACCAGGCATTGACGGTCTAACCGCGGAGTTTTACATAACCTTTTGGGAAAAATTAAAGATACCGTTTTTAAATATGGTTAATGCTTCTCTCGTCAAAGGGCTTCTCCCAAGATCGGTTAGATCAGCTGTAGTGTCCCTGTTACATAAAAAAGACCAAAAAGAACTTCTTGATAACTGGCGCCCTGTTTCCGTGTTAACAACGGACTATAAAATAATAGCCAAGTGTATTTCCAACAGACTATCTACTGTGGGCAATAAGTTAACACACCCTGATCAAAGTTACTGCATACCTGGTAGATCAATATACGATGTTCTCCACTTGTATAGAGAGCTTATAGCACATGTGAACAGATCTAACACCAACATGTGCATTCTGTCGCTTGACCAAAACAAGGCATTTGACAGAATAAAACACAGCTACCTATTTCATATCTTAGAGGCCTACAACCTAGGTGACTATATTGGTGCGTGTATAAAAATGTTATATGCCGAAGCAGTATGCATGTTTCGTATCTCATCGTTGTTAACTGCTCCTATTATTGTTACTAGCGGTATACGTCAAGGCTGTCCATTGTCAGGAATTTTGTTTTCTCTTTGCATGGAACCGCTACTTGTGTTACTAAGAAAAAAACATAACGGGTTATACAATACCAGATGCAATTGACAGTTCATGTGTGAAAGTTACAGCATATGCAGACGATGTCAACGTAGTAATGTCTTCGCCACAGGAAATCACCACTGTACTTACTTCTTACAAACTGTATTCCGACATTTCAGGTTCTATATTGAATCAGAAGAAATGCTTTGGCTATTGGTTAGGTAGTCTTAAGGGTCCTTTGACAAATCACAGCGCAATTCCCTTTTCTTCTGGGAATATAACAATTCTAGGGGTTACGTTTAAAAACGATATTGATGTTGTCAGTCATGAATTCCTAGATACGTTGACAACAAGCTTAAATGCTCGTGCTGAGAGGTGGAAACACATATTTCCATCACTTTCATGGAGAGGAAGAGTATTGACGATAAATCAGATAATTGCTCCTCGTCTTTGGCATGCCTTTCAGGTATTACCAGTTACTGAAAATTATTTGTCAAAAATACAAGAAATTCTTGTTAAACTCTTTTGGGCCTCTAGAAAGCACTGGCTAACAGCTAAACATCTTTCTCTTCCTATAAGATTCGGTGGTCTCGGTTTAGTCCATGTGCCTTCTAAGGTACGTTTATTCAGAGTAAACTTTGCGATTAAGTACCTTACAGCCCAAACAAAACAACCCTGGATAACGGTTGTGACCTACCTACTCCGCTCTACTTCACTAGCTAAGTTATCATGGCAATATTTCTTTGTAAATGCTGATTGTCATATTGTTACCAACTCTCCTTTCCTCACCACTGTTCTAAATTACTTTCGTTCAGCAGACATCTTTATTAAAGACTTTCCATCCTCAATAAATGAGATTAAACAGATACCCTTGATGAACTCTCTTTTTATACCTAATTCAAATGTATCAAGTCTATGGTTTAGATTTGGCATATACACCATAGGAGATCTTCTATATGAAAACAGATTTAAGTTAATAGAAGAGCTACAACTTCCTGATAATAACAACTGCATTAAGAATCAACTGATTGAAAATTATGCCTACATTAAAACCAGCCTTTTTCAACTGTATAATTCAGAAATGTCAACAACAGACTCAGTTACAAGAATGATGACTTTGTCTTTTAAGGGTGACGAACGTGAAAATACTAATATCAATCTTATGGACAAAAAACCGTTGCTACAACATCTTATATTGCAGTATTTTAATACAACCGAACTCTTGCATGGAGCCTGGACTGATGATCCCATCAACTGGAGCTGTTTTTACACATTCCCTACATTAGGATACGAAGGAGATGTTGCATACCGATTGGCGAAAAATCGTCTAGCCGGTCGTATCTTTCTTCAAAAAATAAGGCAGGTTGAAGATATTTTCTGTAGTTATTGTGGCGAGCAAGCAACCGGATGGCACCTTATAGTGTCCTGTAGACTGGTTCAACCACTTTGGTCATTTATCAGTAACGTAAAGAAAAATCTGATAAGATGTCCATTAATGACTCATGAAATATACGGAGGTATTCAGTCATGTGGAAGCAAGTCAACTGCAAACTTAATGAACTACATGTGTAATCTGGCAAAATACACGATATACAATTGGCATCTGTCATCCATAAGGAGTAACACCACAAGTCCTCCCTTTTTAAGCATGTTCAAGAATAGTTTAAAATCAAGAATTGTACATGAAGGTTGGTTCGTAGGTAGAAATTGTACTGAAGCTTTTGAGTGTAAATGGAATAATGACAAGGTTTTATTCTCAATCCAGGATGACAAAATTTTGTTTACATTTTAAAATTGCTTTTTTTTATCAATGTTCTTGCTTCATATTTTAAGAAATATTTTATTGTAATTTGTATATATTATTTTATTTAATGTAATTTAGTTTTATATTTTATTCCTCCGTATAATGTACATATTATAACTAAATTGTATATTGATGTATATACCTAACAGTTACAATAAATAATAATAATAATTATAATAACACACACACACACACACACACACACACACACACACACACACACATATATATATATATATATATATATATATATATATATATATATATATATATATATATATATATATATATATATATATATATATTGAAACTGACCCCGGATATGGGTTCTAGGGGCCAGTTCATGCTTATTTGAAGAAATGTTTTAAAAATTCAAAGGTATCTCTATCAGTAAATTTTTTCTACGAATTTTTTGTATCAACTGGTTTTTGAAATACGAGACCGATCACGGACTTTTAGGACTATTTGGAGACATAGACCGCTTTCGTCCTTGTTAGGACTCACCAGTATGTCATATCTACGCTCCAAAAAGTCGGGCCTTAAGGCAGGCACTGACATAACATAAAATTGAGAATATCTTCGAGAGTAACCTCCACTTTCTAGTAAGAGGAGATTAGGGCTCTTCAACATGTTCAACATTACACTGATACTTGGGCCCGACGGCTTACCGTCTCCTTTAGAACGTGGAATGGGGAGGAATCCAACATTCTCACACTCGATGCAACGGCCTCAGTAGCTGTTTCGTTTCAGTAGCTAGTTACTGCATTAACTCACAATAATTTTCAAAAAATTGATGGACTGGCGTGCAGTGCAATCTCGGGACCCTCTACAGAGTGAGCCGATGTCTACAGAGTGAGCCGATGTTCTGCCCTCTAAGCTACTGTGATCACTGAAAATATATATATATATATATATATATATATATATATATATATATATATATATATATATATATATATATATATATATATATATATATATGTATATATATATATATATTTAGTGAATTTTCTTTAAAAATAGAACTTGAAATGAGTAGCTATTACGTAATCTCCACTAATCCTACGACTCTGTCGTGAAAATAACTTTATATTACACATAAGCAGTGACAATTACTTAATATTTACCATTTATAACTACTTTAGAGTTACGCAACTTCTTAGTTGCTTTCAAGGTATTAGGAACGTCGTCGTTACTCACAGAACGACTCAAAAGTTCCAGGAACTTGAAGGTAGCAAATGACAGTAGCCGAAACTATCTTATGTTACTGAAATGCTACATCAAAGTTGCAGCCATTTTCAAGTAGCATTAATAGTCGCCGCGACGTTGCAGGCCCTTTCATATTACACCTTCGTGGTGAAACTTCTTGGTGATATATACTGGTGGCAGTCACGTTTCCGCTACCTGAAAAAGTAAATTTTACTATTCGTGGCGACTATAAAGTAGTAGTAACCTTTCAACTTCACCATAAAATATTTTTCACCCTACAGTCCCACTGATTTATAAAGGATGATTGTTCCATCACAACATGCTGTTGTGTAAGTCTAGTAGGGTGTTAATGTGTGTGATACAATAATGCCAATAATGTAAATAATATATAATAAAATCAATAAAAGCAAGTCACTTGAGAAACAAACAAAACTTTACAGACATTATACAACATTTTACAGGAAAGTGAAAAGTAAAACATAGAAAACAGCAGTTTAACACGGTATAATGCTGTTATGAACACGTCATTATTGTCAACAAACATCAATGAAACATTTAGTACAAGTAAGGAGAGTTGTTTTGCAACAATATACCAACCATGTTTCAATTACTGTGATGAGGGTGACTGCATCATCCCTCCTGAAGATGACAGTGAATTTTATAGTGAAGATCGAGAACGAGATTATATCGTTTAATAGATTTTGCTATTGGAACAACTTTGAACATGGTATCATTGTCATAAAATAAGCCACAGTGCGTTTACAAATCCATTACATATATTAAAATCAAATGGTTTGAATTAACTTTATTTAATTTTTCATAAAGCACATTCGTTTTCAAAACGATAATGCCGTATAAAACACAAAAACCAATGTACGCCATCAACTAAAAACTTCAAGTAAAAAATGACAGATGACAGACAAAGCACAGAATGTCAAAAATATGTTTCTCTATTCGAAACCATAGAGGGCAAAGAGAACTATAAACACCCAATTAATAAATTAATACGTAGCCGTTACTGCAAAGTAACTATACAATGTTAAGTGATAGTCCCATTTGGTAGTTTTTAGTGAAAGTAACTTCAAAGTTCCGGATTTTCGGTATTCTTCACCACAGACAAGTTGTAACTAATTTCAAGTTCCATATTTTAGTGAATACTACTTCAAAGTGTTTGTTTTGAAATACGCCATTTTGTAGATGGAGATCTAATACGCCATTATTACCTCTACTGTTAGGATAAATATCTAAAAGAATACTTATTGCTGTTTTTGCAGTTATAGTCGCAAATCTTAACACAATCAAGTTTCATGTGCAGGAAAGTATATTAGAATACAATTTGCAGCACTTTGAGGGTAATGATGTGGAATGTCGTATATTACGTGATATATTATTTTTACTAAAAACTGCAAATTTCGAAGGCGCGTAATTTTTGGATGCACAAATTACTATATTTTGACAGTAAACTTGCATCCGTTGAGATTTAAATACTCAAGACATCCAAATATAAAGCATGAGAAAGCTTAATTATTCATGTTGACTCGTGGTGTCGCTAATCTCTATAGACTTGAAATAAAAGAAAGATGGTTTTAGAACATAGAGTGTGAGAGAGATATTATTCTTGAAATAATTTTGAAGACAAAGAAAGCAAGCACACAAACAGAGGTAGGTAATAATTAGTCCCGCGATAGTGGCTGTTACCGTTTCGCAACGTCGTCGCTACGTGAAGGCCACTGCGTTGGAACGTAGCGGGATAAGTTCCCGATACCACGCCGTAACGTAGCAACCATTCCCCATTTTGGTGCTTCGTGATAGGAACGTTCCTACAACGGATCTCTGACTAGCGGCAAAACACTTAGAAGTTATAGCGATAGTCGCTGCCACGTTCCAGCGACCAATTGTTGGGATATATATATATATATATATATATATATATATATATATATATATATATATATATATATATATATATATATATATATATATATTATTATTATTATATATATATATATATATATATATATATATATATATATATATATATATATATATATATATATATATATATATATATATATATGTATTTATCACACCGATAACTCAAAAAATAATGGGCCGATCTTGATTAAATTTGGTAAATAGCTTCCTTTTGCAAGTGGCTTGGACAAGTCGGTTAGCCAGGAAAATCGGCACAGGTTTTGCTGGAAAATTTTGCGTTTTCTTTCGAAAAAAACTGATATCTCCGGAAATAACAATGTAAGGGCAACCAAATTTGGTACACGGGTTTACACAATTATGCGTAAATTATATACCAATTTAGCTATGTAGGTCAAAAGACAAAAAAGTTATAGGCATTTAAAGAAAAATAAATTGGGAATTTTTTCAAAACGTCAAGGTCGCGATTTAAAACGTTAAAATTGGCAATATTTAGGCAACGAACTTGAATCTAATACGGGATATCAAAAGAAAATGTCTCAAGAAGAATGTTTTACAAAGCCTGAAGTCTTAGTTTCAGCCGTCATTGTCCTTCATTTTACTAAAATATTTCCAGAAAATTCATTTCCAATAGACCCCTTCTCTGATGCTTGGCAGTAGCCTTAGCCATAGAGTTTATCGTTCATTCGTATATAATTTTTGTCGAATTTTCGTAAAAAATCAATAAAACTCAATATATCCGTTATTATACAAAATATGAAAAAAATTGTATATAGTGTCTTGAGCTACGTCTTAAAAAAATAATTTTACAATCACAGGGTGGGCCATAAGTCGCTGGTGATACAAATTTTCTTTTTTCTTTTAGTCGAACACGCCTTATGTTATTGCATTGTTGCATTTTCCATCGAAATATAATGCATGTTTGTAAGAAAAGAAATTCTGGACGCAGCAAGTGCGTTATGGTAGCGAATTTTGATCAAATGCTTCATATTTGAATAGCTCAATTTGCTATTAACCTATAAGGTTGACCAAGAAACGAGTTTCTTCGGGAACACTTTAAGTTTACTTTCGGAAATTTTTGTACATTTTCAAACAATAAAGTTATTTTGATGAAACATGGTACATTGTTTTTACTATATAGATTATACTGGTATCAAATTTGATTCTTGCTTCCTTAAAAAAACACATATTTTCTATTTAAAAACATTTTATGAAAATTCACTATCATAACGCACTTCGTCCAGACTTTTTAATTTTTTTAGTCTTATTTCATTTTCCCGTATTTGATCAGATTGTGTAATTCCGATTAATTTTTAGCAAGATTTTGTATGACAAATTCAATTAGGACGAGATCAAAACCTTTAAGACTTAATTCAATTTGAATAGCACATCTGGTTGTTTGTTATTGCCCTAACTTAGTGAAACCGTTCCATACTTAATACAGCTATAGACTTTTCCCGTGGCTTCACAAGTGCTTGTTCTTTTCTGCAACCGATTTCGATTTTAACTGGACGCAGCAAGTGCGTTATGGTAGTGAATTTTCATCTAAGTTTCAAATTTCAATAGCTTAATTTGCTATCAACCTAACGTTCGTTGGCCAGGAACCAGTTTTTCTGGAATATTTAAAGTTTATTTTCGGATTTTTTTTTTGTAAATTTTCAAACAATAAAGCCATTTTGATGAAATATGGTACATTGTTTCTACTCTATAGGTTATACTGGTGACCAAATTTCATGCCTCCTTTCTTTATAAAAAAAGACATATTTATTATTAAAAACATTTTTATGAAAATTCACTACCATAACGCACTTGCTGCGTCCAGACTTTTTTAACTTGGGGCATTATTTCTTTCACTTCTTCAGCGGTGTAACTTATCGTTAATTATTTTGCGATAAGATGCTTAAAGTAGCTTCCATCAGATGAAAGTTAACTGCTTATTATTACTTTCTAAGTGTGAAACCATTATATGGGTGCTTAGTTGAAGATATGACGTCTGCGTTAATGAATGCCTTATGAAAAGTCACTTAATACAGTATGAAACTGATAGTGTATATTAAATCATATAACAAATCGAATTATAACGCGTATGTATCGCTATTATACCCACGAGTCAAAGGTTGCCTTGGCTGTGACTGACTGATTATATTCTAATTAGCTCACATGCGGTGTGCCGTTTTATAATGTAAACTGGATTACATGTGCTTCAGATGAATTAAATTTCGTAACCGTTTGAAAAAATGAATTTGCTCTAAAGAGTTAAGTCATCTGTTACTTAAAAACACTCTGGTTGGATAAGTTTTTTAATTCAGTAACCGAAACCGGAAAAATGAGGTTAAGTATTTCAGTAAATCTCATTACGAGTATGAGCGCGAGCCAGGGCCCCTCTTTCATTGCGCCTCTTTCAGTTATTATTTGGATTTTGAAATATGACGACACAGCGTTTTTGTTCAAGTCTCGTATTTCAAAAACCCTTAATAAAAATATTTAAATTTGCAACAGGCGGGTTATTGAGGATGCCCGATTCAATTATGGCGTCTGCAATTTTGCCAAGTTCACCGAAAAGTTTACCAAAACGCCGTGTTGTCATATTTCAGAATCGAAATGAAACATAGATGGCATATTTGAAGGTTTCAGTGACCGCATAACGCTGAATTCATTGCAATAAAAATAAAGTAAGCGGTTGCGTCTTAAAAAGCAACATTACCTACATTATCTGAAAAACCGGCAAGCTTTCCAAATTGCCGACAGGATAATTTAATAGGACATCCTCAATAACCCGCTTGTGGCCAATTTTAATTTTTTTCACCAAGCGGTTTCTGACATACCAGTTCGTTCTCGGACTTTTAAAACACGATATATATATATATATATATATATATATATATATATATATATATATATATATATATATATATATATATATATATATATATATATATATATATATATATATATATATATATAGGGCGAGTATCTTCACGCATGTCGATGAGCTGTGACTGCATCTCTCCATTTTCCCAAAAAATATTTAAGCACATATCCCATCGATGGCTGACATCATCCAAAAATACTGCCATCTATAAAGGATGGCCCGTTTTTGTCTGGCAGAATTTCGCTTTCTTATTTTAAATGTAGCACCCTACATATTATGGCATTTTCAGATCCCCTGTTTAATTTTAATGCGTGTTTATGTACTATGTTCATATCTTATCTTTGGTTTTCGAGTTATAGCCATTTGAAGGCAAAAGTGGCAATATGCAATTACTATAACTCAGTGATCATAAGGGCTACAGATATAGTATTCCCATCAACTCTTTAGCATGCGAGGCTGCATTCGTAGATTTTGATATATTTTCGAAACTACATAGAGGCTGCTCAAATGTTCAGGGATCTTTTGGAAAATTAAAAGTCATAACTTAATGTTTTAAAATGGAACACCCCATATATTCTTACATTTTAGGAATATATATATATATATATATATATATATATATATATATATATATATATATATATATATATATATATATATATATATATATATAGGGTGAGTATCTTCACGCATGTCGATGAGCTGTGACTGCATCTCTCCATTGTCCCAAAAAATATTAAAGCACATATCCCATCGATGGCTGACATCATAAAAATACTGCCATCTATAAAGGATGGCCCGTTTTTGTCTGGCAGCATTTCGCTTTCTTATTTTAAATGTAACACCCTACATATTATGGCATTTTCAGATCCCCTGTTTAATTTTAATGCGTGTTTATGTACTATGTTCATATCTTATCTTTGGTTTTCAAGTTATAGCCATTTGAAAGCAAAAGTGGCAATATGCAATTACTATAACTCAGTGATCATGAGGGCTACATATATAGTATTCCCACAACTCTTTAGCATGCGAGGCTGCATTCGTAGATTTTGATATATTTTCGAAACTACATAGAGGCTGCTCAAATGTTCAGGGATCTTTTGGAAAATTAAAAGTCATAACTTAATGTTTTAAAATGGAACACCCCATATATTCTTACATTTTAGGAATCTAAGTTTTATTCTAAATCAAACGCATGTAACATGTCCTCTACCTATCTTGGCTCTTTGTAGAGATGCATAAAAAGTTATGAGTAAGCTACATTTCTATAATAAATTACAATACATTTAGTAATCCATGAATGTTATGAAGTAAATGTCAATAACTTTAGTTATTTTATTAGTGATGGGTATTTCTAATTTACTTTCCGTTCACTGTTTCCACAAAAAAATATTAAATATTCAGATAATGAACTAACATTGTATATGTAAATGTTGAATGTTTGCGAAATACAGAAGAAGAGCTGCGCATTATAAAAAGTCTGGACAATGCAAATGAGTTATAGTAGTGAATTTTCATAAAAATATTTTTAATAGCAAATATGTCTTTTTTTTAATGAAAGCAGATATCAAATTTGGTTACCAGTATAACCTATATAGTAGAAACAATGTACCATATTTCATCAAAATAACTTTATTTTTTGAATAACCAGAAAAAATTTTCGAAAATAAACCTAAGTCTTGCTGGAAAAACTTCTCTGATGAACCTCCGCGCAATATCACTTGCCAAGATATCGGTATTATTCACAAAAAGCTTTTCACAAAACTTCCAAAACAAATTTTTACATGCAAATGTTCAAACAATTTTTTCATGAAAATCCAAAACATTTTTTTCACAATAACCTACCATTTATTATTAATTACCCAAATTTCACAAAATCTCACAAAATATTATTTTTACGAAAACGAAAATTTCTGCAAAAACTGACCAAATATTTTTTACACAAAAAATATTAAGAGAATTCATAACTTTCAAATTATATACCTAACCCCTAACTAAAATTAAAAAAGGAAATGCGTTTTTTAAACTTTTACTGAAATTGAAACCAATGGAAGTAAAGAAAAATATAAGCGAAAAAATACCTATATTTTCAGCCATAAGCTGCCAGAAATAAGAGCATTAGTTAAGCCTGTCACTGTAAATTTTCATTTTACATTTGTAAAAACTATTAATCCACTACTTATATTTTATAGTAATGTAGATATTCCTATCAAATTAATTATTTCTTACCTTTTTTTGTACCAAAGCTAATTTAAGTTTGTAATATTTTTCATGAAAAATTTGCTAATTAATCACATAATCTGATCGGTTATTAGAATGGAATAAAAAGCTGAAAATTTGTAAAACTGATCCCTAGCTGGATCATGGTAAGAGCCTCGGTGGTTCAGTGGTAAGAACGTAAGCATCTGGAACGAACCCACTGAGCAAGGTAATATTACATTAACATTACAGAATCTTTGCCAAAGCAAGTGTAAGTTTGATATATAACTTGCAGAAAGCCTCCTGCAAGTTTGTTGCAAATGGCAAATCTTCCCCCAAGTGACTTTACATATGTAAGTGTTTCTTTTGTAACTTTACTGCAAGTTTACTGCAGTGAGCTGTTACAAACTTTCTTTATACTTACAAATGTTACCTTACAGCAAGCTTCAATTTTAAAAGGGCCTAGCAAAGTTGTAAAATTTAAACTTACATTTGAAACTTATCTGCAATTGTATATGTTATATATACAGTGCAAGTTTGTAACTCGGGATAATTCCAATTAATCTACTTCAGCTTTTTTTCAAAAATGCTGTGAGTCAGATAATATTCTTAGTTACAATCTTTTCAAAAATATATTATACAATTTGTGTCAAATGTCATTGATAATTTTTGTAAATGACAACCTTAGCTTTTTGTTGACTATTTTTAAAGTACACATCAAGCAATACAAAACCACCAAATTTCAAAAAATGTGTAGTTATCAGTGAATAAAATTTTTAAATCTGCTGGTTTTCTACAACTTCACATGTAAGAACTTTAAAAACAGTCAACAAAAACGTAGGGTTGATTTAAAGAAATTATCGATGAAGTCATTTTTCAAATATGGTACATACTGTATAGCTTTTTTGAACAGACTGCAAGTTGAAATACTAACCAATGTGTCCAAGCATTTTTGAAAAAAAGAAACTGTATTTGATTAACTGAATTTATTTCAAGTTACAAACTAATACTGAATATAGGTATAGGTGTATTTATACATAATATATATTTCTTATAAAACTGTAAAAAAGACTTAAGACAATGTTAATTAGAATAAAATCTTTATTACATAAAAAAAAAATTAAAGACTTACAACATATTCATTTCTGCTGGTAGATATATAGATTTTATTGACCATCAAATGTACATAGGAAGTCACTGTCTTTATAAGTACCGACTATAGTTACTAGATAGAGATAGTTAAGACATATAACGAGTGTCCATGTTTAGCTTAAAATGCAGTTCTAGTCAAAACTCAACGACAAAATAGATAACTTGAACTCGTTATATGGTTATTAATTGACCGATTTCAAAAATTCTTTTTTCTAAATGAATACCAATTAATTGTTTTTGATATTGTTTTACTAAATAACTCTGTCGTCTAGGAAAATGTGTGAAACACCAATAACAAAAACGAAGTAGCATTACTTATTTTGACAGGCGAGAATTTTTTTAGCTTCTAAAATATGTGGTAACATATGTGACATAAAATAAAGTCAACATATCAAATACCATTGTGAAAAAAGAAATATCTAAAATGGTGCGTTCATTTCAATTTTAGAGAACGTTTAATTAAGCAAACGTAAGAATATGCAACGGATAAATCAAGCGCATGGAAATGAATACAACTTCAATGCGAAAATAGCTTAAATATGGTGACACTCTCAGAAAGTGTTCACGCATATATCTTAACTATCCCTATCAAGTAAGTATAATACTGTGTACATTCAGAAACATTGAATTAAAGTAAAACAAAATTATGACTACAATGAATTATGTATATATAAAAAAAGTCTGTAGCTAGTGTAACTTGCCTTCCAAAGCTTTTGCCTAACGCACTCACACACATACTACACATTAGTTTAGAGCACCAATAAATTCCTTCACCTTGGTTTTTGTTTTTAAAACATCCACTAGTGCCTACTGTGATCTTGTTAGTCGGAGCATCTTAATAACATTAGGTAAAAAACTGAGGAAATTGATTCCCAAGTAATCAAACATCTGCTTTGTTTTCTCCTTTTTGTGCAACTGTATTTTTAATTCATGACTGCACCTGGTATTGATGTTGCGAGCTTTATCATTCACTGTCCTTATTGCTCTTTTTTGCATGATAAACACATGTTCCGCTGCTGACGAGTTAACCCATATGAATGTTCCATACGATAGGATACTGCGACAATGTACAAAATAAGCAATCCTGGCAACTTGATGGGTACTGTACTGTTCCTTATGATGTCTATTGCTCTGGATAAGCCTCATTCTTCCATAGGTCAATCATATTTAAGCCCGCAAAGGAGATATTACATTTGAAAGTTATGTTAAAGTTTCATTTGTAAGTTTTCATTGGTTTTTTGGCTGCAAACATTTAGAAATGTTGCAAACTTAACTTGCTTAATGGTAAATTATCTAACGTTGCGGTAAGCATTTGTAAGTTACCATGCTTAGTGGGAAGGGACTGGATTCGATTCCCAAGGTTCCCCATTTCGGTACATACTGTAAAATTGACATCAACCAAGGTTGTGACATTGTATTTGAACTGAATGTCTGCACGTTCCGCCCTTCAGAGGGAGCGTAAAGCCATCGGTTCCGTATCCATGCGATGTTACAGAAAGGCAGGGGTTCGGCAAATTAGGATAGTGGGGTGAAACTGCTCCCTGGCATCGGTAAATGGAGAGTGTTATACAAAACTTGAAGCAGTGGGCATGCCCTTCAGGCTGTTGCTTTTGAAAAAATTGAGTTACGCCAGTTTGATTTTTTTAAAATTCAGTCACCATTTGAGAACGCCCTGTGTACGACATGTCAGTTTTCTCGACAAATAGTATAGACGATAACCTCTCTGAATGCGTTATTTTCGTCGGAATCCGATATATATATATTGATAAAAACGCCGTATCAGAATTTTCTATGTGGCAAAAATTTGAAAAGTTGCAAAACAGTTGAAATAACTCGACAACGATGAACGCTACAAATTTTTTTCTTACAAACTGCATTATAATTCGATTGCAAAAACGCAGTAATATAGAGGGTGCTCGATTAAAATAAAAATAAAATAATATCACCAATGACTTATGGGCCACCCTGTGATTGTTAAAATAATTTTATAAGATGCAGCTTGAGACACCTTATATATATATATATATATATATATATATATATATATATATATATATATATATATATATATATATATATATATATATATATATATATATATATATATATATATATATATATATATATATATATATATATATATCATATTTTCTCGTATCTTGTATAATAACGGATATGTTGAGCTTTACCGTAAAAATGTGTAAATTTTGTCTACGAAAATTCGCTAAAAATTATAGACTAATAAACCATAAACTATAACTACTGCGAAGCGTCAGAGAAAGAGTCTATTTTCAATGAATTTGCTGCAAATATTTTAGTAAAATGAAGGACAGTGACACACTTCTTGCGACGTTTTCTTTACATAACCCGTAGTTGTTTCAGATTCTTTGACTAAAACTTGCCAATTTCAACGTTTCAAATTCGTTTTAAGAAGAAAAACTATAAAATGTTCAAAGTAATTTTTCTGTATTCCTTGACCTTGTTGCGCAAAAAACTTAATATTTGTGTGTAATATACAATAGATTTTATTAGCCACCCAAAATGTGTTGGTTTTGTGCGTTCTTCTGATCATCAGTGGCACCCATTTTTTGTTCTTTAAATGCCTTTCGAAAATTAACATGTTTACAAAATCATTATAGATAAACAAACTGAAACCGAAACTGACGAAAACTTTACTGAAGCAAATAATAAACGCTAACTTAAAACTGCTTAGGCACATATTTACAAAATCCTTGTAGATATAAACACATTGGCCGCCATTTCAAAATGTTTGAGCTTATCGAAAAAACTCTGGACGCAGCAAGTGCGTTATGGTAGTGAATTTTCTTAAAAATGTTTTTAATAGCAAATATGTGTTTTTTTTTTTCACAAAGCAGGGATCAAATTTGATTACCAGTATAACTATATAGTAAAAACAATGTGCCATGTTTCATCAAAATAACTTTATTGTGTGAAAATGTACAAAAATTTCCAAAAGTAAACTTAAAGTGTTCCCGAAAAAACACATTTCTTGGTCAACCTTATAGGTTAATAGCAAATTGATCTGTTCAAATATGAAACATTTGATCGAAATTCGCTACCATAACGCACTTGCTGCCTCCAGAATTTCTTTTCTTACAAACATGCATTATATTTCGATGAAAAATGCAAAACCATAAGGCGTTTTCAACTAAAAAAAAATTATTTGTATCACCAACGACTTATGGGCCACCCTGTGATTGTAGAAATAATTTTTTAAGATGTAGCTCAACACACCCTATAATTAATGTATACAATATTTTTTTCATATCTTATATAATAACGGATATATTAAGCTTTAATGATTTTTTACGAAAATTTGACAAAAATTATATACCATTAAACGATAAACTCTATAGCTAAGGCTACTGCTAAGCATCAGAGAAAGGGTCTATTTTAAATTAATTCTCTGGGAATATTTTAGTAAAATGAAGGACAATGACGGTTGAAACTAAGACTTCAGGGTTTGTAAAACATTCTTCTTGAGACATTTTCTTTCCCTAGCCCGTATAAGATTCAAGTTCTTTACTAAATGTTGCGAATTTTGACATTTTAAATTGTCACTTTGACGTTTTGAGGAAAACCCCAATTTATTTTCTTTAAATGCCTACATAGCTAAATTTTGGTAGGTAGCTCACCTATAACGATATAAACCAGCGTACCAAATTTGGTTGCCCTTACTTTGTTAATTCCGTAGATATAATTTTTTTTTGAAAGAAAACACAAAATTTTCCGGGAAAACCTGGACCGATTTTTCTGACTAACGAACTTATCCAAGCCATTTGCAAAAGGAAGGTATTCACCAAATTTAGTCAAAATCGGCCCATAATATTTTGGAGTTATCGGTGTGATACATATATATATATATATATATATATATATATATATATATATATATATATATATATATATATATATATATATATATATATATATATATATATATATATATATATATATATATATATATATATATAAACATATAAAAATTTAAACTGACCCCGGATATGGGTTCTAGGGGGCCTAATTAGCGCTCATTTGAAGAAATTTTTTCAAAATTCAAAAGTCGGGATCTCCTCATTAGTGAATTTTTTTAAAGAAAATTCACTAAAATGAATACAGATAACAGATTGGACACTTTTCAAGTTTACTTAAAGGTACTTTTCATTTTCACATTTCATTAAATGACAAAGGGGGTAATTAAAAAAAAAAAGTTGCTGCCATTTAAAAATGGATGAGTTAGCAAGAAATCACAAGAAAGGTTGTATTTGAGTTTTAAAAATTGTTGCAAAACATATTCTCTTTATTAATTTTTCAAACAAATAACAAAGGTACTAGCTGCTTTTCTAAAAATAAAAACATCTCGAAATAAATCGATCCGACTAATTTTTTCACCACTAGTGTTACAAGGTTCATGTATGTGACAAAATTAAAGCTGTTAGCTCAAGGCGTTCTGAAGTTACAATGTTTATAAAATCATTCTAGGTACACACAGATTGGCCGCTATTTTATCGAAAAAATAATCAGGACTATAAATGTGACATTTTTAGGTATACTTAAAAGTAGTTTGCATCTTCAGATTTGATTGGATGATAACAGCAGACATTTTTTCATATAAAAAGTGGTCGCCGTTTTGAAAATGAAATATGTAAGTTTAAAATAATTCAGAAGAGGGGTTATATTTAAGTTTTTTAAATTCATCCCATAACGCATTTAATAAAAGAATTTTATCAACCAGAGCAATTTATTATTTTGAAAAACAAAGCAGCCTCTATTTGTTGGAAAAATTTTACATACGTATACAACCAATTTTTTTAGAATTTTTGGTTGATAATGTTCTGAAACGGATTACTATGCAACATTTTTTTTCTTTCGATTCGACTTGAAAAAAAATGTCCTCATTCTAATACTTTTTTTTTCTTTAGATACGTGGTTGTATCGACACAATTTTGTAAAACATGCTCGTAAACTCATTCTGCCAAAACTATTTTAATTAGTGTCACCTTAGATGTTTTCTTAATTTTGCTTCGCCTGTTGTTGCTAATCTCACCAACGTTTCCACAGTAGCCAAATACATACATATATATATATATATATATATATATATATATATATATATATATATATATATATATATATATATATATATATATATATATATATATATATATATATATATGTATCACACCGATAACTCAAAAAATAATGGGCCGATTTTGATTAAATTTGGTGAATACCTTCCTTTTGCAAATGGCTTGGATAAGTTCGTTAGTCAGAAAAATCGGTACAGGTTTTCCCGGAAAATTTAGTGTTTTTTTTCAAAAAAAAATTATATCTCCGGAATTAACAAAGTAAGGGCAACCAAATTGGTACGCAGGTTTATATCCTTATAGGTAAGCTACCTACCAAAACTTAGCTATGTAGGTCAAAAGAAAAAAAAGTTATAGGCATTTAAAGAAAAATAAATTGGGGTTTTCCTCAAAACGTCAAAGTTGCGATTTAAAACGTCAAAATCGGCAACATTTATGCAAATAACTTGAATCTAATACGGGCTATGGAAATCAAATGTCTCAAGAAGGATGTTTTACAAACCCTGAAGTCTTAGTTTCAGCCGTCACTGTCCTTCATTTTACTAAAATGTTTCCAGAAAATTCATTTCAAATAGACCCTTTCTCTGATGCTTGGCAGTAGTCTTAGCTATAGAGTTTATCGTTGAATGGTATATAATTTTTGTCGAATTTTCGTAAAAAATCAATAAAGCTCAATATATCCGTTATTATACAAGATATGAAAAAAATTTGTATATATTAATTATAGGCTGTCTTGAGCTACACCTTAAAAAATATTTCTACAATCACAGGCTGGCCCATAAGTCGTTGGTGATACAAATTTTCTTTTTTTTTTTAATTAAACACGCCTTATGTTATTGCATTTTTGCATTTTCCATCGAAATATAATGCATGTTTGTAAGAAAATAAATTCTGGATGCATAAAGTGCGTTATGGTAGCGAATTTTAATCAAATGCTTCATATTTAAATAGCCCAATTTGCTATTAACCTATAAGATTGACCAAGAAACGAGTTTTTCCGGGAACACTTTAAGTTTACTTTTGGACATTTTTGTACATTTTCACACAATAAAGTTATTTTTATGAAACGTGGCACATTGTTTTTACTATATAGGTTATACTGGTAACCAAAATTGATGTCTGCTTTCTCAAAAAGAAAACACACATATTTGCAATAAAAACATTTTAATTAAAATTCACTACCATAACGCACTTTCTGCGTCCAGAGTTTATTATATATATTTATATGCTTCAAGATGCGAAAAGACAGCTTTCAAGCCGTTGTCCTCGCATTTTCAGCTCATATTCATATTTATACAAATATATATATATATATATATATATATATATATATATATATATATATATATATATATATATATATATATATATATATATATATATATCCACATATTATGACTTGAAATGTCCATACTAAAGCTAAATACGAATATTTAACCCTAATGTACCTGAATAATATATGACACGCTGTATTTATGGTTCACATATTCTTCTTTAGTCTTACCCACATGGACATTTCATTCGGAAGCTTTGTCAGATACTAATCGCATCGAACCCTAAAAGTGTATTGTTTTACATCTCCAGTGGAATTAAACGCGATAAAGAAGCGGCTGATGCACGTCTGGGGAACTAGGGACCAGATTGCAGCAAATGCAGGGAGAACAAACAGCTGTAAACCTACAGTCTTATAGCGGAAATCCGGCGAGAAAGCTTCGACACTTAGCTACACTCTACCTTGCTACTGTATCAGTTTTTACAAAAAATTATAATGCCTTAAACTAATCGTATCGATTCACGATAATGTTATATGAAAGAGGCAAAGAGTCATTACTACAAGGAAAATTATATATATTTTTTAGTGGATTTTCGTAGGAAAAATTCACTAATGAGGAGATTCCGACTTTTGACTTTATTTGTTTGCTGTACTTTCTGTAATTTTGTATTTGTTTACGTGGACTGCAGTTTCAAACCTTCCTGACTCATCATCAGCACGCTACTGACTCTGATCGTTCCTGTGTGTTCTATGTCTAAAGTTGTACATGACGCCTGCGTGTTGAGCTTCTATTGGTCGGTTTACAGTTGTCTGATTGGCTGTGTTTTCGGTCTGTGTCGATTGAATCGGTTTCCTGTTTTCATTATTGTGGTATGATAATTTGTCTATTTGTATGGCTTCTATTAAGTTTTGTTTAAATATTTGCACTTGGATTTCTTCTTGGATTAATTGTTTCTTATTGTTTGTTTGTTAAATGTAGTATTGTTCCCAGGTTTCCATTTTTTGTGGTCTTTAGTATGTTTTATTGGTTGTAATTGGTTGCAAGCTGGTTTTTGGTGTTTTCTGTTGTGAATGTGTGTAGATACGTTTGATTTGTAGCTAGGTATGTGGATTTCATCTAATGCTGTCATATTTTCGTTGAATCTTGTTTCTATTGTTTTTTTGTCATTCCTATATATTTTTATGGCATGTGTTTACATTCTATTTGATATATTCCGCTTAATCTATGTGGGTTGTGTTCTTGTTTTATATTTATTTTTATTATTCTGTTATTGGTTTTGTAGATCATTTTTAAGTCATATTGTTTGAGTGTTTGTGTTATTTTTTTGATGTGGTGGTTATTATTAAGTCTAAGGAAGTTTATGGTGTTGTTTGATTCTTTTTATATTGTGAATTTTATGTTGTTGTTGATTTGGTTTCTTTTTTCGAAGATATTTTCTATGTCGGTTTTTTGAATGTCATATATTACTAATATATCATCGACGTATCTTATCCAGTTGATCTTTGGGTCTGTTTCTTTTATAGTTCTAACTTTTGTATGTATATAGCTTGATAGTGGAGATCCCATTGGTAGTCCGTCTTCTTGGATGTAGTATTCTCCGTTGAATTCAAAGTAATTTTGTTTCAATATGATGTTTAATATTTCGTTGATTTGTTTTTTTGGTGTTATTTTGCAATTTATTTTCGATTATATTTGTGGTTTCGTAAATTTATATATTGGTGTACATATTGGTTATGTAGGATAAGGCGAGTCTTCTGCTTTTGTTTATGTTTATGTTTTCTAATTTGTGCACTAAATGTATGGCGTTTTTTATGTTAAATTTGTTTTCTAGTTTTATTTCTTGTTTTAGTACTTGGTCTATTTCTTTTGATATTTTGTATGAAGGTGCATTTTTGAAGTTGTTGAGTGGTCTTGTTGGGTATCCCGTTTTGTGTATTTTTATTATTCCTGTCATTGGTGGTGATTTTGAGTTGTTATAATAATGAGTTGTTTTTTGCTTGAATATTGTCCTGTGTTTTTTATGATGTTTAGTATTTGATTTTGGAAGTTTTTGATGAGTTTTCGCTCAGTTTCTTGCATTTGTTTGTCGAGATGAATGTGTTTGTTTTTTATATAGTCTTGTATTTTTATTGCCATTAGTGCGTCGCTTTTATCTGTTTTTGGTATTGTTATGCAAAACAGATAAAAGGCTAAACGTATTCCATAATTAGAACCACAGACAGATTTCGCTCTAGTTAGACCTCGTCAGTGCGATATACTAATTACAATGAGAACACACCTATAAAGGTACATCGTACATCTGACATTGCTCTAGGAGTTATAGGTAGTTTATAGGTATAGCCTTACATACATTGCCCATATATGGGCCAGGACTGACAATTTACAAAATTGTTGGTTGGTTGCACACAGTCTCTATTTTACAACATCTTTTGTTAACTGGAGCTGTGGTGACAACATACTACCTGGTTCCGCACCGAGATGGCGACTCTGTCGTATATCTCACAATGCTCTAGGAGGATGGCTACCATAGCCGTATTACTTTATAGGTGTTTTTTCGCTGTAATTAATAATATCTCACTACCAAGCTCTAGTTAGAGCAAAACCGGTCTGGGGTTCTACGTATGGTGAGAATACATCTACCCTTGTTATCCTAAAACTATGGTATTACTCGGAGCTTTGGAAATCTGCCAACACAATACCTATACACAAGTCAGGTAAAGACACCAACTATCCCTGTAGCTATCGATGATAAGCCTCCTTTCCCTAATTCTTTTGGTGAAGTAGCGAAAAGTATAATAGCAAATCGATTAAGTCAGCTTAAGCGAACCTCCCACAAAACCATTGACATGAAGTTTGGTTTCATAAAAAATAGGCTCCTGTTTAAAACAATAGCGCAGAAATATCCAATGTACATAATAAAAATCATTATTGTTTCGGCCCCTTATCGAGCCATCCTCAGGGTTTAAGAATAAAATGTAAAAGGTTGGTGGTCAGAAATTACGTTTCTGGTAGGTCTAACATGCGAGCAACCACACTGCAACTACAGAAAGTACAAGGTCTAACGAAAGCTAATGTCAAACATTAAGAGGAGCCCTAACGGCCATGCAAAGTTAAACTGACAAGAGTATCAGGAGTTATAAAATATTACTACAAATATACATTTAAATTCAAGAATAAAGTCCCACAAAAGGACAGTACTCTGATGGAGTAAAAATACCATGTTAAAAAATTTAAATTAATCAACTAGTTAAAAGCAAACGACAAGGACAACATAAAAGGCAAAGCAGGCTGCACAGCCGAGCAGAACCCCCTGAGAACCTCTGAACATGTGAAATTCAGGAAGAAAATTAAGCATTGATACTTACTAAGTTCTGTCTTGGTTACAGAAAAGGTGCGGTATGGAATGTTGCCAAAGTTTTGGTTTTTCACCCGTTGTACTCAGATTTTCAGACGGAAATAGTATTGAACAAGAAAACAAGAACATCACCAGATATGAAGCAGCCAGAAGATTAATGCAAAGGACGCTTATTTTTTATTTTATCAAACTGTTAAATGGAGTCTGTGCACTTGTGGAATAGAATCTGTATGGAGACTGAGAATGAAAAAGGACAAGTGACAGGTGACAAGTGACATAAGTGCCAAAAGTGACATATGAACGCCGGCGTAGAGAGAAATGTCAGTCTCTCGTATCTTGAAGAGAGATAACATCAAATTTGCATACAAGTCAAAAGACATCATCGCGAAAATTTTGGTTCACAACAAGGATTATAATCCTCACCTTGAGAAGTCAGGGGTGTATTATTACTTCACCTGAGGTGACCCCCGCGTAACACCGTTTGTATAGGAAGAACAGAAAGAGCCTTGGGTACCAGAGTCTCTGAACATCTAAGAAGCAGAAATAATGCTGACAACACCACTTTAGTTTTTGGCTGCCACCTGGGAGAGAGAGAGAGAGCGAGAGAGAGCGGAGATACCTTTGACAACAAGAACGACGCCAGAATCATTCATCCCTCAAGTTTTGGCATCGAGCAATTCATCCTGGAGGAAATGGAAATTTACAAATACATGGATGGCTCCGACAGCAATATTCTTAATGTTTCCAGCACCAGTGCCATGAACGTTCCTTTCACATACAGAAACCTGCTAGAATAGACGTTCCATAATAGTGCTCCGGCTGATTTATGATCGATTCCAACCATGCTAAGCAAGCTTGTTTTCGTTATTCTTTGGTTTCTCTGTCTATGCCGTTGACATTTCTCCCTTCGCCGGAGTTCATACGTCACTATTGGCTCTTATGTCACTTGTCCTTTTTCATTCTAAGTCTCCATTCCGATTCTATTCTACAAGTGCACATACTCCATTTTACAGTTTGATAAAATAAAAAGATAAGCGTCCTTTGCATTCATCTTCTGGCTACTTCAAGTCTGGCGGTGTCCTTGTTTTCTTGTTCAATGCTATTTTCGTCTGAAAAACTGAGTACAATGAATGAAAAAACAAAACTTTGGCAATAGTTCACCTTTTCTGTAACTAATTCAGAAATTAGTATCAATGCTTAATTTTCTTTTCGTTTCTCTCTGAATTTCACATGTTCAGATCTTCTCAGGGGGTTCTGCTCGGCTGTGCAGCTTGCTGTGCCTTTTATGTTGCGCTTGTCCTTTGCTTTTAACCAGTCGGTTAATTTAACTTTTTATGTTATTTCTACTCCATCAGAGTACTGTCCTTTTGTGGGACTTCATTCTTGTTTTTAAATGTATATTTGTAGAAATATTTTATCACTCCTGACACTCTTGTGAGTTTAACTTTGCATGGCCGTTAGGGCTCCTCTTAATGTTTGACATGAGCTTTTGTTAGCCCTTGTACTTTCTGTAGTTGCACTGTAGTTGCGCGCGTGTTAAACCTACCAGAAACGTAGTTCCTGACAACCAACTTTTTACATTCTAGGTCTTAACCCCTGAAGATGGTTCGATAAGGGGACGAAACGCGTGGGGTTGAAAAATAAAAGATTGTCTGGTAGTAAAGCCTTTTAACTATTCCTTTAATTATAAAAGTCATTAACTCTTATTTTAGAAACATAAACTTCCTTGTTAAAATCAACAATATCTGGTCCACAAGCAAAACAATAGACAAAGGAGTCCCACAGGGTTCACTAATCGGACCTAAATTATTTATTATATATGTAAACGATTTTTCAAAGTTTAAAAAAACAAACACAGCACTTTTTTGTTAGTTTAATGCTATTGTAGCTGCGAAACAAGTACAAATACATTTAAATATTATAGAAGAGTTAAAGTACTCTTGTGAAAAAACAAATTAAATGCTGACAAATTCAATGTACCAATATTTGCAAAAAGATTTACTGAAAATAAAATATATCAAGGTCTGAAATTTAACGACAAAATAATTTTACAATATTCAACTATAAAATACTTAGGAAAACCTATACTTAGATTGAGGTCTAACGTTTAAACAACATATAGATAAAAATAGTGCAATGTCAGTGGACAACAAAATATTACATGAAACAATGATCATACCTATAATAACTTCTGCAGCTCCGATATGGTGTGGCGTGGCTAAAACACACATGAGAATAGCTATTTCAAAGCAAGTGCTTTAATTTAATTAGTCTTGATTTTACATAAAAGTAGTGCCACGAGGATATTAAATCTGCATTAAGAAGGTAACATATCCTACTTTCAAAATTATATTTCAGAGCTTTCAAACAAATTCTATAATACCCAAATTATGAACAATAATTTTCTAAGCTATATTATGAAGTAGAATATGAATGATAATCCATACAGCGCAAAACATAAATTACCATTTCAAAATGTAGAATTTTTTAATGAAACTACATGGATCGTAACATTAAATACCTATGTAAGATTTTATTTTTAGTGACAATATACTCTTGTAAATTGTACATAAAAACCAAACATGAAAACCCAGGTTCTTACCTACCTTTTGCCGTGTATAACAATTCAATTTATTGTGTATTATAACTATATATATCTATATATATATATATATATATATATATATATATATATATATATATATATATATATATATATATATATATATATATATATATATATATATATATAAAGATTCAGTACATTTGCTAAATAAATATTAAAATAATTGTAAACAGAAAACTTGTGATGTAAATAAACATAATGTAGTGCACTAGAAATCCTTTGTTAATATTTTGTAATTGAAATCAATATAGGTTTACGTTATGTTATGTACTGCATCGCCTAACGCGGGTTAAAATCTTAGTGGTGACTGTATTTTTTTAGTTTTTTATTTAATTCTAACGTTGATCAGATTTTTAAGACTTTTAATTCAATTTTGATAACAGATCAGATTCTTTATTGTTACCCTAACTTGGGGAAATCGTTCTATACTTAATACAGACGTAGAGAGTTTTTCTATGACTTCACAACGGCTTGTTTTTTCTCTGCAGCCGACTGTGCTTTTTACGGAATCGTCAGGCAAACGATGTTTTTTGTAAAGCCACAGAAAAAGTCTCTACGTTTTTATTTGGAACACATGGTATAGTTTTAAATTTATTTTATTAGCGAATTTTCATGTACAAAATGTGCCCGTAATAGCGGATTTTGTAACAATTTTTTAGCGTATTTCCTTAAAAGAAAAAAAAGCAAAGTTTCGAGGCAACATTGTTTTAGTGAAATTCGTGAAAAATAATGTCTTAATGAGTTTTTGTATATATATATATATATATATATATATATATATATATATATATATATATATATATATATATATATATATATATATATATATATATATATATATATATATATATATATATATATACATAATTTTTATAAAAGTTGGCTACCATGACGCACATGCGGCGTCCTAACTTTTTTTAATCAATTAAATTATTATAAGCCAATAGCTAGTGGTGACTGTATTTTTTTAGTTTTTTATTTAATTCTAACGTTGATCAGATTTTTAAGACTTTTAATTCAATTTTGATAACAGATCAGATTCTTTATTGTTACCCTAACTTGGGGAAATCGTTCTATACTTAATACAGACGTAGAGAGTTTTTCTATGACTTCACAACGGCTTGTTTTTTCTCTGCAGCCGACTGTGCTTTTTACGGAATCGTCAGGCAAACGATGTTTTTTGTAAAGCCACAGAAAAAGTCTCTACGTTTTTATTTGGAACACATGGTATAGTTTTAAATTTATTTTATTAGCGAATTTTCATGTACAAAATGTGCCCGTAATAGCGAATTTTGTAACAATTTTTTAGCGTATTTCCTTAAAAGAAAAAAAAGCAAAGTTTCGAGGCAACATTGTTTTAGTGAAATTCGTGAAAAATAATGTCTTAATGAGTTTTTGTATATATATATATATATATATATATATATATATATATATATATATATATATATATATATATATATATATATATATATATATATATATATATATATATACATAATTTTTATAAAAGTTGGCTACCATGACGCACATGCGGCGTCCTAACTTTTTTTAATCAATTAAATTATTATAAGCCAATAGCTTCGTCAACAATTGTATCTTTCTTTAGTATCAAAGAAAATCAGGGCACAATTTATTTTTATTTTTTTTTATTTCCAGCTAGCCAAATAAAATTAGGAGCATATTATTATTATATTATAGTATTTAAAATATTTCTCACAAATATTTAAGTTAATAAAAAGGAACTGTAAAATAAAAATATATTTTTTATTAAAATAATTTTGACCTTAAGAACAAAGGCATTTAGTCACTGTCAATTTTTAGAATATTACTAAAAATTAATTTGATCTTGTACTTTATCTCCCTATAAAATTGAAGTCTGCTAAAAATAAGTATTCAGATTAATAAGAAAAAAATAGGTTGCCTAATTGAAATAATTGCCACTAATCCACTCAGTTGCCAACAGTTATACACTAAAAAAATACGAAAACCACCATGGTTCCCACTTTCTCTTTGACTCTGATTATCGAACCAGCGGAGAGCAAAAATAAAAATAATATATCTTTAGTTCAGAAGGTTTCAGTTTATATATGTAGATCAAAAATAGTAAAACCACCAGTTTAGCTCTGATTACCGAGCTACAATGATATAGTAATATTATAAGATCATGGCCGGGCTAGCTGCGCACAAACTGTGAAATAATAAAAAAAACTTGTTTTAATCTGGGTGAATTTGTCACTGTACTCAATTATACTAAAAAGAAAAATGCGGTTGGTGTGTAAAGTTAGTTCGCCTCCCCGTGGTGCACCCTGGATAGCGTCTACTATTAGACGTGAACTAAATGAACTAACCAAACCGTAACCTTCCTAGTCATGTCTTAGGAGGGCCGGGAATGCTTGCCTTAATTGGCCGGCATTGCGAGGAGAGTCCTCTATAAAAAACCCACATCGCAAGGTCGTTGGCGGGTTGGTGCCGAGGCGATGATGCATCTGGCCGATATGGCCGAGCATTGGCAGGATGGTAATTCTGTCGCTAACGTTAACCCTCCCCAGGGAAACCGGGCGACCTCCCTGTGTAAATGCCTATTCATGGGATGCGGGGCTCTTCCATGGAGGTCTATTTTCCCTTGCTGCTCGTGGGACCAAACATGGACACGACTTACACAGACCCAATAGAGGAGGTGGCAGGATTCAACCTTCCACTGGAACCTCCAGAGGGAAAAAAACAGGGGAAAGGAAAGTCCACCCCTAGGACGACTACCAAAGGTAGACCCTTCTATAGGAAGCTTGGTTATCGAGCTCCTAAAAAGGAGGAGGAACCTGCACCATAACTCCCTTTTCCTTTAAGCTCCTTAAACTACTCCTTTTTCCTCCATACATTCCTATATTCCTACCCCCATGCCCACCAACTTAAGGTGCATTCAAGCTAATCTGCATCATGCTAAGGCTGCGACATACCTCCTTAGCATGAAATTAAAGGAAGAGCAAATAGATATTGCTCTTCTCCAAGAGCCCTGGACCGCTAATTCGGAACGAACAAAAGGGCTGGGTAACACTTCTGGTAAGATAGTAGAGGTGGGCTCTGGTACTAACCCCAGAGCCTGTATCTGGATCAGAAACAACTTGCAGTATTTTACACTTTCAGAGTACTGCACCAAGGACATGGCATCCATCCATCTCGTGATCACATCCGGGGGGACCAGGCTGGAAGTAGTGGCCTGTTCGGCCTATTTCCCTGGAGACAGAGATGCAGAACAACCACCTCCAGCAGAGGTGCGGAAATTGATCGCCTACTGCAAGAGGAACAATTATCACCTCGTAATGGGGTGTGATGCGAACTCCCATCACTTGGCTTGGGGGAGCACGGACACTAACAGACGAGGTGAATCATTATTTGAATACATTTTAGGGGAGGAGCTGGTTGTCAGCAACATAGGCTCGGAACCCACCTTTCTTACAGCTAACCGGAGAGAGGTTTTAGATCTTACGATCAGCTCAAGGCTTTTGAGCTCAAAAATCCTCAAATGGAGGGTGTCGTCTGAACCCTCATGTTCAGACCATGCCCATATCCTATTTGAAATTGAAACAGGCCCTAGACCTGTGTTGGAGTATCGGGACCCGAGAAGGACGGATTGGGAGGGATACAAACAGTCCCTCGCCGGCAGACTTGGGTCCGCAATCCCCACAGTGAGGGATCGTGATGAGATCGAGATTGCGGCCGAACAGGTTAGGGAAGCTGTGGTCTCTGCCTATCACGAAAACTGTCCACTGAGGTCAAAGAGAGACAGTCGGGGGTCTACTTGGTGGAATAATAACCTCGATAAACTACGAAGAGAAGTTAGACGTCTCTTCAATCGTGCTAAGATTACAGGCAACTGGGAGCAATATAAAACTGCTCTAACACATTATAATAAAGAGATCAGGAACGCTAAGAGGGAGTCCTGGAGGAGGTTCTGCGGGGACATTAATAATTTGCCCAGCAGCGCCAGAATCCACAGGATTCTCTCACGCGACCGTGTACAGGAACTGGGATCGATAAAACGACCAGATGGTTCCTTTACTGAATCTCGGAAAGAAACGTTAGAGCTCTTAGCACACACACACTTCCCAGATTGTCTGATCCTGAGCAACGGTGAGGTCCTACCAGCTGAGGGACGATCTAAACGCCCCCAAAGGGAGCACTGGCTAGTTGCTCGGAGAATAGTTACAGCCTCGGCAGTGGAGTGTGCTGTGAATCATTTCCAGCCATTCAAGTCGCCAGGGGAGGATGGGGTGGTACCGGTCCTACTACAAAAGGGACTGGAGATTATCCTACTCTTCCTTATCAGGCTGTTCAGAGCCAGTCTGGCCTGGAACTATATTCCTTCCAGCTGGACGGTGGTTAGGGGGGTTTACATTCCCAAATTGGGACGTAATGACCTCCTACCTACTTTACTGAGACCTCTCAGTATTACATCATTCCTCCTGAAGGGATTGGAAAAAATACTGGACGGACACATTAGGGGGAACATCTTACCCAAGAACCCCCTAAATACCCACCAGTATGCCTATCAAACTGGCAAATCAACTGAGTTAGCGCTCAATAACCTCGTCGAGAAGATCACACACTCTCTGAAAAATGGAGAGGTTGCGGTGGCGGCATTTCTCGACATAGAAGGAGCATTTAATAATGCATTACCGATCTCCCTCTACGAGGCCACTATCGCTAGGGGGGTGGAACCTACCATCTGTGGCTGGATCGGAAACATGCTGCACAATCGGACCATTATTACCTCATTACGGGGAGAGGTGGTCAGCGTTAGGGCTGCGAGAGGGTGTCCTCAGGGGGGCGTTCTATCCCCCCTGTTGTGGTCCCTCTTTGTGGACGACATGCTGGCTATCCTCGGACTCTGGGAGGTTGAGGTCCAGGCGTATGCAGATGATCTTGTCATAATGGTTAGAGGCAAATCTGAGGAGGAACTGTCTAGTACTCTTCAAGAAGCACTAAATGTAGTCAATGATTGGTGCCGTAGGGAACAGATGTCTGTGAACCCTCGCAAAACGATCATTGTCCCGTTCACCAGAAGAAGAAGGTTGGACAAATTAAAACCACCTAATCTTATGGGGGAAAACATTCCATTTTCGGACCAAGCAAAATATCTGGGAGTTATCCTAGATAAGAAGCTCAACTGGGACAGACAGTTAGAAAATGTTATCCGCAGGGCTAAGATGTCCCTGTGGACCTGCCGGAGAATCTGTGGGAACAACTGGGGAACAAACCCCCAACAGATGTACTGGCTCTATGTAGTGGTTATCAGACCTATGATAACATATGGAGCCATAGTTTGGTGGCCTAAGGTACTTCGTGGTACTGCGAGGGCCAAACTGGCTCATCTACAGAGACAAGCATGTCTGATGATAACGGGAGCGATAAGCACCGCACCATCAGTCGCTCTGGAGGTCCTCCTCAATATTCCCCCACTTCACATATGGCTGGAGAGGGTGGCGAGGTGGACAACGTACAGACTAATACAAACGGCAGATAACATGCCGAGGGAAGTCAGTCTGGGGGGGTCCGGACTCCTTGATGACAGTGATTGTCACAGGATTCTGGGAATGGTCTCGGACTTGATGCCTACAAAAATCAGCAGAGATCTGTCTTTCAAGACCGTCCTCCCGGAAAGGGAGGACTGGGACCGGAACCAATCGACCCTGTTGAGAGCGGACCTCTGCTGGTACTCTGACGGCTCCAAAACCAATATGGGAGTAGGAGCCGGCGCATATGGGGGCAGCACCGATGCTAGACTATCAGCTAGCCTCGGCAAGTACGCAACCATACACCAGGCAGAAGTTTATGCCATCGAGATGTGTGCAAGGGAAAGCTTAAAAGACCTATGCACAAACAAATCGATAAAGATATTTGCAGATAGCCAAGCTGCAATAAAGGCTCTTGGTTCCTACCGGTGCAATTCAAAGACGGTATGGAGTTGTAAATCTGCCCTTAACGAATTGGGCAGCTGTAATGAGGTGTCGCTGGTCTGGATACCGGGTCACTCGGACCATGATGGCAACGTTGCGGCAGACGCGCTTGCCAGGAGTGGTGCCCAGTGTGACTTTGTCGGACCAGAACCGGTGCTGGGAATAACATCTTGCACAGCAAAACGCACCTTAAAGACCTGGACAGATAGAAGGACAATTCAATATTGGCAAAATCTTCCAGGATTAGCTCACTCTAAGGCCTTCATAAATGGCCTGTCTGAGTCAAGGGCTAAGAAACTTCTAGAGTTGAACAGACAACAACTGAGTACTCTAGTCGGCCTGTATACAGGACACTGTCGCTTGCGGCATCACATGCACCGTATTGGGATCGGTCAGGAGACCGAGTGCCGGCTGTGTATGGAGAATGACGAAACAGCAGAGCACGTGCTGTGTTCCTGTCCGGCAGCGGACAGGACTAGACACCTGCTCTTTGGCAAGGTAAAGCTTGCTCCAGAGGATCTGGATCAACTTTCGCCCGCAAAGGTTATCGACCTCTGTAGGAGGCTGGATTTGTTGGGCGAAATATAGACATTAGGCGTGAGCCACAATAGACCTTATGGTCGCGGTGGAGGGACCGATATGGACCACTCACAAACTAACCTAACCTAGCCTGGTGACATCTCTAGTGGGACTCTGAAAAATACCAAATTTCCGTGCTTTATAAGATGTTTCACCGAATCTGTTACTGGATTCAAATATACTAACTGAAAAGAAGAAAAATGTATTGAACCGCATCTCTCGTTTGACTCTGGTTACCGAGCTATCAGATGACAAAGTATGAAAAGATACAAATTTTGTTTGTTTTAAGACGTTTCACTGAATCTGTTACTGTATTCAATTATACTACTAAAAAGAAGAAAACGTAATTAGTCACATCTCATTTGGCTGTAATTACCGAGCTACCGGATGACAAAATTTGAAAAAATACCAAATTTTTTTGTTTCAAGATGTTTCACTGAATCTGTCAGCGGATTCAAATATAGGTACTACTAAAATGAAGAAAAACATTTGTCACATCTCTCGTTTGACTGATTACCGAGCTAGCGGATGACCAAGTTTGAAAGGATACATTTTTTTTGTTTTAAGATGTTTCACTGAATCTGTTGGTGGATTCAAATGTACAACTAAAAAGAAAAAAAAAACCGTATTCAGTCGCATCTCTCGTTTAGCTCGGTAGCTATCGGCTGACAAAATTTGAAAAAACACCAAATTTTTTTGTTTTAAGATGCTTCACTGAATCTGTTACTGGATTCAAAGATACTACCAAAAAGAAGAAAAATGTATTAAGCCGCATCTCTCGTTTGACTCTGATTACCGAGGTGTTGGATGACAAAATTTGAGAAAATACAATTTTTGTTTTGTTTTAAGATGTCTCACTAAATCTGTTACTGGGATCAAATGTACTACTAAAGAGAAGAAAAACGTACTTAGTCACATCTCTCGTTTGACTCTGATTACCGAGCTATGGGATGACAAAATTTGAAAAAAGACGAAATTTTTTCGTTTTAAGATGTTTCACTGAATCTGTTACTGGATTCAAATATACTACTAAATAGAAGAAAAATGTATTAAGTCACATCTCTCGTTTGACTTTGATTACCAAGGTATCGGATGACAAAGTTTGAGAAAATACCAATTTGTGTTTTGTTTTAAGATGTTTCATTGAATCTGTTACTGGAATCAAATATACTACACAAAAGAGAAAAAAAAACGTACTGTCACATCTCTCATTTGACTCTTATTACCGAGCTATCGGATGACAAAGTTTGAAAAGAGACAAATTTTGTTTGTTTTAAGACGTTTTACTGAATTTGTTACTGGATTCAATTATACTACTAAAAAGAAGAAAACGTAATTAGTCACATCTCATTTGGCTGTAATTACCGATGACAAAATTTGAAAAAATACCAAATTTGTTCGTTTCAAGATGTTTCACTGAATCTGTTACTGGATACAAATATGCTACTAAATAGAAGAAAATGTATTAAGCGGCATCGCTCGTTTGACTCTGATTACCGAGGTATCGGCTGACAAAATTTGAGAAAATACTTTTTTATTTTATTTTTTACGATGTTTCAGTGAATCTGTTACTGGATTCAAATATACTAATAAAAAGAAGAAAATCGTAATTAGTCACATCTCTGGTTTGACTCTGATTACCAAGCTATCAGATGACATAATTTGAAAAAATCCATAATTTGTTTGTTTCAAGTTGTCTCACTGAATCTGGTACTGGATTCAAATATTCTACACAGTTATTTATAACGAAGGTAGAAAAAATGAAAATAAAATCATTCCGAAAAAGACGCAAGGCATGAATTAGAATTTTCAGATTACACAAAATTGATTTTCTTATAAAATATCTCAAAAACAATATGCGAAAAAATGCGGAATATTCAGCATAAATTCGAAAAATATAATGCCAGCGTTCAGGTTCTCCATTTGTTGTTGACAATTCAGTACGATCACAGCGCACAGTGGTATCAATTCGTTTTACTCGCTGATGCCGCTAATGTGCCATATTCTGACATAACTTTTTCATGTTTTTTTTCACGAAGGTATAATTAAAACACCGTTATGTTCTCTATGAAACTGGCTTAATTTTACATTGAAATTATTTTTTACATGAGTTTCCATTAAGAAGTTATTAAGTTGCAAACTGAAGATACGGAGATAATGTCGTGTAACGATTATGAATAAACTAAGGTAAACCTACTAAATTTGTACATATTTTAAAAATGTTTTTTCTCACTAAAGGTACATTATGATAATACTTTATACATGTTCTTATTATTTTCTTTAATAAAAATTTGTGGTGCGTTGCTCCTTTAAATATGTACATTGTGCTATAATATCTTCATTACGGAGTTCGTGTTCACAACAATTAGTATGTATTCGTTCAAAAAACTCAGCGAACACGTGTTAACTATTATCAGGATGTACTCTTACTCCGATAACAAACTTTTTGAAACTATGTAAAAATTCAGTAGGTTTACCCCAGTTTATTCATAATAGTTATATGAAATTATCTCCGTGTCTTCAGTTTACAACTTAATAACTTTTTAATAGGTAAGACATATCAAAATATTTTAGATATAAAATTAAGCCAGTTTCATATAGAATTTAACGGTGTTTTATTTTTTCTTTTTCCACAAAAAACTAGAAACTTAAAAGTCATAATATGGCACAACATCACCTTTAACATTAGCGAGTTAAACTAATTGACACCCCTGTGCGCTGTGACCGATCTGAATTATAAACAGCAGACGGACAACCTGACGCAGGCTCCCAATTTTTTGAATTTTTACAGAATATTTAGAAGTTTTTTTTTTGCATATCATGTTTTTGAGATAATTTAAAAGAAAATAAATTTTGTGTGTTCTGAAAATTTCCTACTTTGTTTCTTTTGGGGAATGATTCTATTTTCATTTTTTCTGCCTTCTTTTTTGATTTAGTGAAAATTTAATTTTAGTTTCTATGTGTTTTTTAATTATTGGTTGGGGTAACTCTTTTTTGTAATGTAATTCTTGGATTGGCTATAAAGTTAAAATTAGTTGTTACTTGGAAATAGCAATAATTGAGTACTAACGGGAGAGGTGGCATGAAAGGGACATTTTGAAGATAAACCTGTCTATAAGCAATATCACTATATTTTACATTTATTGCACCTGATCTTACTAATAGTACAACATTTGCAAAAGTGTTTGGCATACAAAAAACACAAACGAATTAGTTGTCAATGAAGAAAATGGAGAAATATCAGCCACCGGATTGAAAGGGACACATTTGGAGTTGAAAGGGACACATACGAAAACATTTATAGTAGGTGTGATAAATCAATACCAAATGAAAAAAAAACTTTGACTCTTGGAGCTCCGGCATTATCAAGAGGTGGGAGTAGTTTGAGTACTATATCCTCTTTTTCGATATCAGCCACGTTATCGTTCTCAGGAAAACAAAGTGGTAGGAACTGTGATTCACTTTTTTTTAACTTACCACTGACTTCTCCATTTTCCATAACTTCATTATTTGCCCAATAAAATGTCTTTTTTACAAATTTGACGACGACAAAATCATCCACGTTAAAAGAATCATTCTCGGCGAGCTTCGTTTCTTCCTCGACCTTCCAATCGAAAGAATCGTCACTCTCGGCATAGACAACATCTTCTTCGTTGCTACTTTCACTTCTACTACTTTGCAACACTTTTTTTTAATTGCTTTTATTTTTACATCTGTGTTGACCTTGTTTAGTTTAATTTTTTTTTTTTCATTCGCAGGCTTCCTCTAGTTCATTTTTCTCTGGAGTGGCAGTGATAATGCGACTAGTTCATTTTTTTTCTTCCTTTTCGATTAAGTTTTCTAGGATGTGTCTTTGGAAATGGTTTAGCGGAAGCAGGTGATATAATTATAGATGGGTCAGTGGAGCAGGATTGGTGTGGTTCAGCGAAGGGCCCAGCTTCTAGATTTGGCCCTTCTGGTTCAACTTGTTCGTTTGGATCTTCGTGGTCTATTACAGATGCGTGTAGCAAATCTTGTTCCCCAAATATATTTTTATCAAATGGATAAATACCAGTCTTTGAAAATCCGGAACAAATATTCTTGTGCGTAAAAGCACTGATAAAAGCGGAGTTGGCTAATTTTGGTAAATGATAAATTGATATGGTTTTACCCGGGTTTGATACCATCCAATCATTTTGGGCAACTTTAAAATAATTTTTGAATGGCCCGAATATCGAGATGTCTAAGGGCTGCAGCCTATGACTGCAGTGTGGCGGAAATATAATTATTATAACGCCATTCTCACGGGCATCATATATGACATCGATGTTAATGTGACTCTCGTGATTGTCAATTAGTAGTATCACCGGGTTTTTTTAGATGGCCGTAGTTTTTCCACAAAATTTTTGAATGCCAGATAAAAGTTATCAGATGTAATCCATCCACTTTTGTGATATAAGCCTAGGCTTCCGGTAGGGCAATCTTCCAGCATAAAGTCCTTAAATCGAACCCTATGAAATATGAAAACCGGAGGTACGTGGTTACCTGAAGCAGAAACAAATGCCAACATTGTTACAAGCTGTCCCCGTAGGCCGAGGTAACCTGACCTACTTGCTTGGCTCCACGTTCAGCAATAATGAAAGGTAGCTCAGTAACATTGGTTAGCTCAGTAACAGTGGTGAAGCTTGTTTTGTCAGCGTTATAAATTCTGTCTCCTGTAAGTCAGTACTTTTTAACACATCTCCAAGTTTCTGACAAATGTCTTCACTGTCGTTGAATTAAAAGCAGTTGTTCGCGACAAGTTTGTTTTTTTCGGACAGCGCAGTGACAGCTCGGGATGTCTCTTCATAAACAGTTGCATCCAATCTACTCCTGCTTTTTTGTCAGTTGTCCAATTGTTTGACATATCTTTATTTAGTTTCGCAGCGTATTCGTACGCAAGTTCTCGATTTTGTGAATATGTGAGCCCATGTGCCATTTTTGAGGACATTTTCAAATATTGGCTTAAGCTTATCTCTTCTTAAAGTGAAAACACCCTTCTGTTCCCAAGCTGTGGCTCATAAACAAATTTATTTTCAGGAGTACATACTTTTACCTACGCCACTAGTCGAGCTATCATGGATTTAGCTATATCAAATTCTGATACTGATGATCTAATAGACATTATACCTTTTAACACCATGTCTATAGCCTCCTGTACAGTTTGGGTTTAATATTCATAATAAACAATATGTCAACTGAAATTGAATACAGCCACTATAGTAAGCAGAAAAACAATATAAATAATGAAAGACACATGTCAGTATTGAAAGGGACATGTCCCTTCCAATATTTTAATGTCTGTCCCTTTCAACATAGCAGAATAAAGATGAGCAATTTTGAAATGTATGTAAAACTTACCAAGCCTTCAGTCACATTACATATAATACATAAATCCACAAGGTATCTACTTTAACTCAACGCACTTTCACTAACTTTAATGCTCAAATAATTATTAATTAACATTAATCACAGGATACAGCTTTTTAATAATCTGACAGCCACAAACGCACAACAGGTGTTAACTCGTGAACAGTATTCACTGACACCACGAGGTTTCGTGGTACTGTTGCGTGCCCCAAGAGACATATATCAGCTAGTAGCAAGTTTATATTGTTAGCAGATTAAAAGTTTTAGCAACTGTTCCTTCCAATGCTTGTCCCTTTCATGCCACCTCTCCCCATACATTAGTTGTTTAATTTAAGCTTTTTCTTTCACCTTAGCCAGTTTATTTTCTTATTCTCTATTTTTATCTGTCGTTATTACCTTTAATTTTTTGAGATTTATTGACGATTTAAAATAATTTTTAGTTTTGTCCTGCGTTAGGAATTAGTTTCGGAATAAGCCATAGAAACAGGCCTTATTCCTTTTTTGAAAGAAAATGTAACAAAAAACTTCCAATTTTGTTGAGTTTGAGTTTAAGTTTGTATCCGAAAATACTTTTTTTTTACCTAAGTTTGATAATTTTATTTAATTTAGTATTTAAGTAGGTGAGGTGTGTTCTTCATTTAACATTTCCAAGAGTTATTACAGAGCTCATTAATCGAACCTGAATTACTTTTTAGATATATCCTATTACTGATAATCAATGTTGTATCTTTGTGAGGTAGGAAAACAACCACGTTTGTTTTCCAATGGTTTTTGTAGCTTATATTGTGTTTTTCAAATTTCAAGTAGAGCAGTTCAACTAGCCTGCGATGTTTCAATTAAGACTGATAATTTCGAACTGTAGAAGTGATCCCGATGGCTTGTACCCAAAACTTTGCAAATACCTTAATCTAGCCACAAAAACATATCAAAATAGACTACTTACCATCTTCAATCGAAACTATTTATACTTTAAGGATAAATTTCTGAACTTATGTAAAACGTCATACCTTGCTTTTGAGAAATCATTAGTTATAACACCTAACCTAAAAGAAAATCTGCAGGAAAATCGTACAGATGAAAAGAATCAGAATTCTAGAAAGTTAGTTTATTATTTGAGAAATAAAAAATCTACAGGAAACGAGCTGCAGGATAATTGTGGCGAAAAAGAAAATACTACGTATGTTAAGAAAATGTTTCAGGAAAGCACTGAAGGTGTGACGTCCGTAGGTACTATTGCTCATGCTGATATTTTAATGGCGACTGAAGTTGAAAATACTAGACAAGACGATTCGGCTGCCACTTATTTTTTACAAGAAGCTGAGTACACAATGTCGATACATACATACATACATACACACACACACACACACACACACACACACACACACACACACACACACACACACACACACACACACACACACACACACACACACACACACACACACACACACATATATATATATATATATATATATATATATATATATATATATATATATATATATATATATATATATATATATATATATATATATATATATATATACATAGAAAAAGCTCACAAATATAAAGGGAAATTATCAAATCCTGGTTTATAATACTACGTATAGTCAACCGAGAGATGCGGTTTAATACATTTTTCTTCTTTTTAGTAGTATATTTGAATCCAGTAACAGATTAAGTGAAACATCTTGAGACAAAAAAGGTTGGTATTTTTTCAAGCATTTTCATCCGATAGCTCGGTACCCAGAATCAAACGAGAGACGCGGTTTAATTTTTTTTTCTTTTTAGTAGTATATTTGAATCCAGTAACAGATTTAGTGAAACATCTCGAAACAACAAAATTTGGTATTTTTTAGAATTTTGTCATCCGTAATTCGGTAATTAGAGTCAAACGAGAGATGTGACAAAATACGTTTTTCTTCATTTTAGTAGTATATTTGAATCCAGCAACAGATTCAGTGAAACATCTTGAAACAACAAAAAAATGTATTATTTCAAATTTTGTCACCGATAGCTCAGTAATCGGAGTCAAACGAGAGATGCGGCTTAATACATTTTTCTTCTTTAGTAGTATATTTGAATCTACAAACAGATTCAGTGAAACATAAAATGTTGGAATTTTTTCAAATTTGTCATCCGATAGCTCGGTAATCAGAGTCAAACAAGAGATGCGGCTTAATACATTTTCTTCCTTTTTGGTAGTATATCTAAATCCACCAACAGATTCAGTGAAACATCTTGAAACCAAAAAAAAATTGGTGTTTTTAAAGTTTGTTATCCGATACCTCGGTAATAAGAGTCAAACGAGAGATGCGGCTTAATACATTTTGCTTCCTTTTTGTGGTATATTTGAGTCCAGTAACAGTAACATCTTGAAACAAAAAAATTTGGTGTTTTTTCAAACTTTGTCTTCCGATAGCTTGGTAATCAGAGTCAAACGAGAGATGGGACAAAATACGATTTTCTTCATTTTAGTAGTATATCTTGAAACAAAAAATGTTTATATTTTTTCAAAATTTGTCATCCTATAGCTCGGTAACCTGAGTCCAACGAGATATGCGGCATAATACATTTTTCTTCTTTTTAGTAGTAGATTTGAATCCAGTAACAGATTCAGTGAAACATATTGAAACAAAAAAAAAAGGTCTAAGTGAGTGGTGAACGTGTCGCCACCTAGTTCGGAACCAGGTATTTTTTCTAATTTTGTCATCCGATACCACGGTAATCAGAGTCAAAAGAGAGATGTGACAAAATACGTTTTTCTTCATTTTAGTAGTATATTTGAATCCACCAACAGATTCAGTGATATATCTTGAAACAAAAAAATTGGTATTTTTTCAAAGTTTGTCCGATAGCTCGGTAACCAGAGTCAAACGAGAGATGTGACTAATTACGTTTTTCTTCTTTTTAGTCGTATATAAACATCTTGAAACAAACAGTCACCGATAGCTCGGTAATCAGAGCCAAACGAGAGATGTGACGAATTAGGGCCTCCAGAACCCATATCCAAGGATCGTTTCGATTTTTATATGTTTACACACACACACACGTATATATATATATATATATATATATATATATATATATATATATATATATATATATATATATATATATATAGCTGTTCACCAAATTTCGAGTTAAATGGCCCAGGAGAAAAGAAGTTATTCGAAAATATTTTTTTTTAAATACACAATCTACGACATCAGTTCGGATTCCGTAAGGCATTTCGCACATTCAAAGTTGACAGGGGTGGTCAGAGTATGAATGTGTTTACTTTAGAGTAGGTAATTTAAAAATCGACCAAAGTCACAATAGTTACCTCCCAATTAAATATAAATGAGCCGGGTTGTCAAATATAATAAAATTTCATTTGAAACCTAAAATGCTAAACAATATTGGCATACACATATTTGAATTTATTGATCAAAAATAAAAGTTAATCAAAAAATTAAATCCATCGAATAATTGGGGTTTAATACCCACCATAAATTATGAATTACCTATTTCTTATAATATTTTAAATGAAATCCATAATTATATTTTAGACAATATGACAATATGGCGTTCTGCCATTTGTGCCGTCCCAATTGTACTTTGGCTGCCCTAGTTCCGCATGAGTATTTTAAGTTAACAACTCAGAAACCTAACCTGAACAGAGATTGTAAAGATTGTAACCTGTTAACATAACAAACAGCTGCAAATTCTTGTATTTTGTCGTAATTCGTTATTATTATAATATAAACTCTCATAAGAAATGGTTTTAATGTGTACCAGGCAATAAATACTTTTCTAAGCATTGCAATTTACGAACATGTAAAACAAATTCACCCAGGTAAGTTAAGATTTTAAAACTTCTTCAATGTACCCCTAATTTGTTTTAACAGTGGCCTTAATTCTTGTTTTAGATCAAATAGACGACATTGCTCCAAGTAAGAAGCATTCACAATTGTCGCTTTTTGTCATGAGTGAAAAACTATTCCCAAAGTATTCCAATTTAACGCAACATGTTAGACGGTTTCACCCTTGTAAGTAAACACTTCTCTTTTTACATTGCTGTATTAAGCTAGCTGAAAATTTGTATTTTTATAGACAAAGAAAAGGAATTAAAGTCAAAAGCTTACACATATGAATGTGAGGAATGCCACAAACATTTTAAGGATATAAATAACTTTAGAAGACATAAAGAAACACATGACAGTTTTGAATCGAAAAAACAATATAGGTCCATTTTATGTAATACTGACAACCTAACAAAAAATTAAACATGGATTCATTTCAAAGCAGTTCATGACATAGTGTTGATTCAAAGATTTTAAAGTTTTCTAACCGTGATGCATTCAGATCCATGTACCGTATAACCAGCTGTATACCATTCGGTAAACGGTAGATACCTTACGGTACAGTTTTCGTTTTTTTTTATATTTTAATTTCAACAACACACCACGAGGGCTTACAGCATAAATACTATCGTACCGTGGGTGTTGACAAGGAGAAAAGAGGCAGCTTGTTAATTCTGGACTTGAAAGTTTGGAGGTTCGGAGGAGAAGGAAAAACATGTGCCGGCAAGGAATTCCACAACTTGTCCTCGGGACAAAAGACCGGGCATAACAAGATGTTCTATGTCTGGTGACCTGGAGAGAAATAGGCCTGTAGTTGCTAGGAAGCGCTTTGGATCCTTTCTTGGGGATGGGTTGTACTCGAGCAGTTTTCCAGTTACTGGGGAATATGCCTTTATTGTAAGATATCTGAAACAGACGAGTCAGGACAGGAGCAAGTTCTGGTGCGCATTTTTTGAGAACAATTGCTGGCATCTCGTCAAGTCCAGAGGCTTTCCTGGTATTAAGAGAAGAGATCATCTTTCGTACCTTTTTAGTTTTGAAGATGATATCCGATTTTGAAGATGATATCCGTCATCGTAAACGTCTTATGTATTAAATGTGTTACTACTAAACCACCAAAGCATTACCTTACTGTAATGTGTTTTATTTTAGTTTGTGTGTGTGTGTGTGTGTATTTATACAGTTACGTTGTCTGGTAGCCGATTGCTGTAAGAACAATACCACGATATCCGTTCCGATATCGTCCACTCAGCATAACATCGACCTAATGCGGTCACAGAGTTTAATTGGAAACCGCATAATAATCAATCCTAGTTTATAAGTACCAGTTGTTAGATTTAAGACTATTCTTTACTTGTCCACGATTAACAACATTCATAGTTCGTTAGTTGTAACTTGTAATTAATCACTTCGTTATTTAATTGTACTTTTTGGTTTTAAATAAATTTATTTTTTTATCATAAATCCAAAAGCGCTGCGAACCGTATCCAGTAACGACTTTTTGGCAACTTAAAAGTAACAAAATTGTCGGTCGTTTTTCAACGTTTGTGCTGGATGAACCAACAAGAAGAAAGAGCAAGGGCATTGGAAGAAAAGCCATAGATGAGCAACAAAGCAGTTTCCCTTCTGAAAGTTGATCAATTTCTTTCATTTCCTATGCAATCGTGTCTTATGTATTTGCAAATTTCATTTTTCGTGAATACCAAATTATTTTAGTAGTATTCACAAAGTTTTTCTTTGGCAATACTTATTTACGGCATCATACAAATCCTCTTTTTCCTAAATGCCTAGTAATTAATTATTAATAATATCGCAAAGCTATCTTCTTTCGTGATACTTATTATAATTAATATTTGATATACATTTTAGCAAATTCCTAGCATTAAGTGATATTCAAGTTAATAGAAACTGCTACACGAAATATAATATTACAAGTTTAGCAATTATGAAGGAAATTAAATACACAAAGTAAAACAATTACTACTGCATTTAACAGATATCTCTGTGAATGCAGGTAAAAAATTCCTGATTAATTTAAAACAGTAATATACAGTGATATAGGATTTCACTAACAACTCGTACATTTATCCACTGTAATTAAAAACTCTTTATAAACGTTTTATGCAGTTATAATAATATTGCACCGCATTAATTAATCTTTTAGTTATAAATTATTGATTACCTTTAGAGTTAAGCATTTATTTTAAGGATTAATTATTATTCTATTAATTACAAATTTTATCCATTTGTAACGCACAAAAAATACCCTTATTACCCTGTAATTAATATTTAAAAGAAAATCTCCCTTATATCACAGCCACTTGCGTTTATTAAACATCCCTAATTTAAAAACAGCGCTGCTTGAATGTCATCGCATTGACAATGAGCATATGCAGGTAAATTTCATAAAAGTCATAAAGGTAAAAGATGAATCTCATTTCCGTCAAAACGACAAACATTCTCAACAACAAAAACCACACATACCTAATAGGAAGGTAAACGACTTCTAACCCAATTTCCGGAAAATACCTCAACAAAATTATAACCATCAGCCCAATTTCCAGAGAATATCCCAACAAAATCAGAACCTACAACCAACATTTCAACAACCCTTTCCAAGCCGATATATCTCGACCTTAAGACCAATTCCGCAACAAAGAAATTACCCCACTAATTCACAAGTTTTCGGAAGAAGAATTAATCAGGCAACCCCTGTCAATTTCTACCAACCTAACAAACAACCGCCCTCGTACAAATCACCCCATTCCTCAAGTAAATAACAACCAAACTTACCAAGAGCAGGAACAAGAGCCTGTCTATTTATACCAGGACGATAATGGTTATCAACCTGATAAGGACTTCTATAACGAGGAATTCGATGAACCAGAGGAACCGTATAGTGAAAACCAGGATTTTCACAATACAGCCTCGGAAAAACTATAAAATGTGACCTAAACAATATGCCATGCAACCAAAACTACCCTTCTTCTGTCTTCCCTCCTTAGGACTCCAAATACTCATTGGCAGTGGTGCGTCTGATAGCAGCATGAATCCAGGTCCGGCTTATGAATTTTTCAGCGAATACCTCTATCAAAAACCCTTCGCCATGAAATCCGTTGGCAAAATTTCCAGTTGTATTGATAACATTCAGTTCTCTATATTACAAGAATATGGCATTCAATTCCCCTTCGATTTTCATGTCATGCAATGGCATGATCGTTTTGACGCTTTGATCGGTTCAGTTCACTTCCAGAAATTGAAAGCACGCATCAATTACGAGACACAGACTATAACGTTAGGCAAGACAGAGATCCCTTTCTACTTCTAACTTAATCCTCAAAATTTTAAGCCCTTCAAACAAATATGCGTAAATAGTATCAGAATTCCTGTTAATGTAGAAAATGAAACCGTTCTGATTCCCCAACTATCCGACAACACTGTAACTGTAGAAGAAGCTATAGTTACTTCTCATTCTGGCATTTGCACAATTCCTATTACAAAAAACACACCTGACAACGTCGAAGTTTACTTCAACGAACGAATTAAAGTCACCCCTTTAGAAAATTATTACGAACTGAACGAACCAATAAAACAAACCCAACCTAACATTTTAAAACAATTAAGAGTAGAGCATCTTAATACCAAAGAAAAATCAAGATTATTTTCCTTATGCCACAAATACAAAAACATATTTTACCATGAAAACAGTGACCTTACGTTTACCAACTGTGTTAAACATGATATACGAACAAAAGGACGAACCAGTACATGTCAAATCCTATCGATATCCCTACAATTAGTAGATATTCAAAACCAAATAAAAGTTACTATATAATAAAATTATCAGACCATCTATATCACCATATGCGTCTCCTGTGTGGATCGTGCCTAAACGCATGGACCAATCGGGAAAACGTAAATCGCGTTTAGTTATCGACTACCGAAAGCTGAACGAGAAAACTATTAACGACAAATATCCCCTACCTCGAACAGATGAGATACTCGGTAGTCTAGACAAGTGTATGTACTCCATTACACTTGATCTGGCCCAAGGTTTTCACCAAATTGAATAAGGTGAAAGCAGCATAGAGAAAACTGCCTTTAGCGTTAACGATGGGCACTACGGGTTTGTGCGCATGCCTTTGGAATGCGTAATTCTCCGAGCACTTTCCAGCGCGTAATGGATAATGTCCTTAGGGAATTCCTTTATAAATCATGTTTTGTATACATTGATGACATCGTCTTTTTTTTTAAAGTCCCTACAAGAAGATTTGCTACATCTAAAACATATATTTTCAAAGTCACAGGAAGTTAACATCAAAGTCCAACAAAACAAATCCGAATTTCTTCGTAAGGAAGTTAAGTTTCTTGGGCACGTGATGACGACCCACGGAATTCGTCCTAACTCTAATAAAATCAAAGCTATACAGAACTATCCAATACCAAAATCACAAAAGGAAATAAAGTCATTTCTCGGATTGATAGGCTACTATCGCCGCTTTATTGAAAATTTCGCAAAAATCCTCTTCCCTTTAACCAAATGCCTTAAGAAAGACTCTAAAATTGACATTAACGACACAGATTACGTAAATGCCTTCAGACAAGCCAAAGAACTTATTACCAATTCACCTATACTGACGTATCCAGACTTTACAAAAACCTAACTACTGACGCTAGTAATATCGCTATAAGGAGTGTTTTGTCACAAAACGACAAGCACATAGCTTACTATAGCCGCACGTTAAATTCCGCTGGAAGGAATTACTCAACAATTGAGAAGGAACTTCTTTCGATAGTCGAAAACACTAAGCACTTTAGGCCTAACCTTTTTGGAAATAAATTTACGATCGAAACCGATCTTAAACCATTTGTATGCTTACTTTCTATTAAAGAGCCAAATTCACGTTTAGTGAAATGGCGTTTGAAATTAGAAGAGTTCGACTACGAAATTAAATATAACAGACGTAAAGAAAATGTAGTAGCCGATGCTTTATCTCGCGTCGAAATCAACGCAGTTGAGGGCGACGATGATCTAGCATCAATTTTCAATAATCTGGATCCATCAGAACTTAAGAGTGTTGAACGACGACGATCTTAGAGATCTAGGTATTAACACGCAGGAAGACGAACGACATTCTGACTCACAAACACAACACACCTCCGCAGAAAACCCCGTCTTTACCATGCCCATTTCTGAAAACCCCTCAAATCACTTTAAACATCAGATAATTATGTACTATGGCCCTCATAACGAAACAAAGACAGACAACTTATTTAAAAATAAATGCTACAGAGTCTACATCCAAAGACAACACGAACTACAACAGATGACTGACTTTTTAAAATCTTATATTAACCCTAATAATAATTACGGTATAATATTCTTGGACTCACAACTCGAACATTACTTTAGAATGATAGCTTTCAATCTTCTCAATAGTTCAGTTAAAATAATTAAATTTACAAAACGATTACAAGACGTAACAAAAATTACAGAACAAAAAGGAACGATTCAAGACTACCACGAACAAAACCATAACGAGACGTACGCACACCTAGAAACAAAATTTTATTGGCCTAACATAAAAATTCAAATTGACGATTTTATTAATAAGTGCGATGTATGCCTTCAGGCAAAATATGATCGTAACCCCTACAAACAACCGTTCCAAGGACCCCTGATTGCTTCTAGGCCCTTCGAAGTTATACACCTCGATGTATTCAGTTTTGATAACTGCAAATTCTTAACAATTGTCGATCTGTTCAGTAAATATTCCCAAGCATATTACATTATCGATACTACGGCCATGACAATAGTTAACAAACTACGTCACTTCTTCTCTCACCATAACTACCCTTCTAAAATGGTCTCGGACCCTGGCCGCGAATTCGAGAATGCTGTACTCAAAGAGTTCTGTTCCCTATTTAGAATCAATTTACACATTACTACCCCTCAAAATGCAAATTCTAATTCTCCCGTAGAATGTTTACATTCGACATTAGAAAAAATACGTGTACTAAAAATTCAAAATCCAAAAGAAAGTCCCCAATCGCTCATGATCACCGCCGTATTGATCTACAACCAATCAATACATTCTTCGACAGGTCACTCTTCTTTCCAACTACTCTATGACCCATATGATGATATACCACCTATCGATCCCCATCAAACAGTTTTCGAGGAATATAACAATAGACGCCTAAAAGAAATATTTCTATTTTACCAGTCTATTTATTAAAAGCAAAAGCAAAAAGCAACACAGCGTCTCGAGAAAATCAACGAAATTCGAGAACAAAACATCCAAATTAATGAAGAAAACGTTGCAGGAAGATTACCACCACCCCGAAAGGCAGATCCCCTTTATAAAAATCATTCCGACCCTATACAATTACCCCGCCATAAAATACTTCCACTTTCGAGAAAACAAACGTCTCATTTAAATAAAACGAAAAGAACTAAAAAGAAATTTCCTTTTTTACAGCCTGCTGTGCCTATGTCTGAGGTCAGCCCTACTTCTTCAACTTCAACCCATCCAAACTAATGGCTATTTCAAAGACTATGTCGGAATGGCCAAAATCCCAAATCACTACCATAGATTTTACTTTTATTTTAATCTCACCCTTATAGATGAAAACTATAACCAATTATTATACAATGCTTATCAGAGTAGCGAAATTAGGTCAAATGCCATCAACAAACATTATACACGAATTCTAAACAGTCAACTAAGAATCATAAGAAATGAATTACAAAAGCTAACACACACTAGATACAAACGTGGTCTCATAGATGGCGCGGGATCAGTTATAAGAATGATCACTGGCAATTTCGACCAAGAGAATCTAAAAGAAATCAATAAAAATGTAGATTTATTGTATGCGAACCAAGACGAGATAATGGTTCAACTAGATAGTCTAAACTCGTTTGCCAACATAATGACTCAAAGATTCGAAAAAGAACAAGAGTCTATTAACAAAAATTTAGACTCATTAAAAATCACCCTAGATGTGATGCAACGCGAAACAAAATATAAGGCTGTTGTAGAAGTTCAGATAGCACCAAGTTCAAAATTATTAGAGAATATAAAAGTATTATAAAGAACAATTTCACTTAGTTTCAATCAATTAACCAACATAGAAATATTTACTGCTGAACACCTAAAGGTCATTAGAGAACATCTGAAACTCATTTATAATAACGATTAATTAATTAGTTTTGACCAAAATCACATTTTAAAAATTTTAGAATTTACCAAATGTTATGTTTTATCTGTAAAAGATACATTTAATTGTTTGCCACCTGAAAGCTCCTATCCTACATCCCACATCAGGAGCATATTTTCGAATCATTCCAACACCTCAAACCAATAGAGTCCTTGTACCACCTTCTTCCTTGTATTTGGAAATACCCCAGAAAAATTTGTGGACAGTAGCACAATGACCAGCTGTCGAGGAAGCCATAATATGTACTGACCAACCCCATGAAGAAAGATGCAAACTAAACAATGTCTCAACGTGCCTCTTTGCCACCACAACCAATTTTTACACAGCATCCGTTCAACTCCGAAACGAAAATATCCTACTGATCACTAATCAGAAGACTAGCATCTCAGAAAAGTGTCCGTCAAGGCTAGGCAGACAAACTATCACAACCAACACCCTCGTAGCCAGTCAAGAACGATGCAAAATATCTATAAGTGGAGAGACTTATGAAGAAACTAGTCCAAACATTACATGGGTACCCGAGTTGATACAACCCTTGCAGCCACAGCCTCAACATACCATTAGATTCAATCCAATACATCTCAAGGAAGCCAGCAAATTGAAAAGTCACATAGAGAAAAGGAAGCATCATAATGTGCTGCATCCTTTGGTACATTCAACACACATGGGAATGACTACCATAATCACAGTCATCCTAATGGTCATCCTGTGTTACATCTCTATACATAAGTTCAAGAAGAAGGCCATGCTACGCCAATCAGAAAACCGATGTGCAGCAGAAGACCCTACTGAAAAGAACGAGGACGTCCTTCACATTAGGGATGGTGGAGTTACGTTGCCTGATAGCCGATTGCTGTAAGAACAATACCACGATATCCGTTCCGATATCGTCCACTTAGCATGACATCGACCTCATGCGGTCACAGAGTTCAATTGGAAACCGCATAATAATCAATCCTAGTTTATAAGTATCAGTTATGTTAGATTTAAGACCATTCTTTACTTGTCCACGATTAACAACATTCATAGTTCGTTAGTTGTAACTTGTAATTAATCACTTCGTTATTTAATTGTACTTTTTGGTTTTAAATAAATTTATTTTTTATCATAAAACCAAAAGGGCCTTATTTAACTATATAGTTTATTACTGATCTTATATTTTTAATGTCAATCTGTACGTTGAATAATTCATTTGGGAGTTCTTGGTTCTTTGATAAATTTTTGGCTGCAAATTAGAGGTGTGCGAACCCATGTTTTTTCGAACCGAACTATGAACGAACCCAATAAAATATACTGCATCGAGCGTTGAACCTCGGAAATAATAAGTCCAAGGTTCACAGACGAACTTCGAACTACTTGAAAATTTAAAATCGAACATCGAACTAACCAAATGACCAAAAATGAAACTCCATGTTATATGAACAATTTTAGAGAGGGTATGTCCTATAAAAATTTTTCCTATAATGCTTCATTAAAAAGATACAGGGTGTTGAAGTTCAATTTCAAAAAATAAAATTTCCCAATTTTTTAAAAAGTAGCACCTATATTTTGCTGAAACTTCGCATGTGTAGGCTGCTATGTAAGGCGCGTATTCTACCATAACAATTGAATCGGCTAACCCAGCAGTGGCGCGCGTACCCACATGTCATTGGTTATCCCTCAAGAAAAAAACAGGTAAGCCAATGATATATAATTTTTATTTTTCATTTTTTGAATCTTACTTTCATTCGTGAACAAAATGACTCTCTTGATAATTTTCTGTACGACGCTTATTTTACGAGTAAGCAATGAATCAGGTAAGTGTTTTAGAGCACAGTTCATGATTTTTAACCAGTCGTTTGGTAGAAAATCGCAATGATACACCTTTAGCAGGCTTATAGTAATTTATTTATTACAATAAATGTTCAAAAATGCCTCCATTGGCCTGAATACACGCACGACATCTTTTTAATATGGAAAATTTAATCTCTTGAGGATTCATTGTTGCTTGAATATGACGAAGAGCATTATTTATCAGTTGTTGTAGCTGCTCTGGTGTATTTATTTGTTCACTGTAGTTTAAGTCCGGTGATCTTGCAGGCCAATGTATTGGTCCAGTTCTGCCAATCCATCTTTCATTATAATGTTCATGTAGCCATGTAACAACGTCATGCTGGTACCACATTATACATCTTGTTGCTAGTGGAATGTCATCTAGAATGTTTTCTACACAGTTTTCTAGGAGCGTTAAGTACGAAGATCCATTTAAACGTGTGGCAGGACTTCCATGAACAGTGAGCCGTTAAAAATACCACACCATAAATTAATGGAAAATCTATGTTGAAATGTGCGAGTCCTTGTTGCATGTGGATTTTCCAATGACCAGACATGCTCATTATGAGAATTATAAATACCATTTCTTGTAAATGTTGATTCGTCAGACCAGAAGATTAGATTAGGGAATAATATATTTTGATTGTACATTTCCAACATCCATTCACAAAAGACTCGTCGATGCACATTAACTCCAGATAGAAGGCAATGAACATTCTGTCGATGATATGGATCTAAGGCTTCTCGATGTAAAGTTCTCCAAACAAAGCTTTGAGAATATTGTAACTGCGTGGCAATCCTCCGAGTACTTGTATAAGGTTGATCCATCACTGCATCCACCACTCTCTCTTCGTCTTCAAGTTGATGTTGTCTTCTACCATTAGCTCTAGCGTCAGGACATTGTCCAATACCGCACTGCCGAAGTTTTGAAAACGATCGAGAAAAAACCCTTGGTGTGGGTTGACGGCGAGTGGGAAACCTACGTTGATATTCACGACAAGCAGCTAGAGCATTTCCAATAGCATATCCGTAGATAAAAATTATATCTGCATAATCTTCTGAGGTGTACTCCATTATAAGAAGTAAAAGAGTAGAAAATTTTGCAATTTTATAAAGTTTACCACTTACACCTATTCAAAATAATAACTTGTTAATCTAAACGTCAAGTGACACTTAATGACAACTTTGGCAAACCAGACTACTATTTACTAAAATACAACAAAGATAATCGTCGTACAAAAAATTATCAAGACATTAAATGTTCCATATTAAAAAGATGTCGTGCGTGTATTCAGGCCAATAGAGGAATTTTTGAACATTTATTGTAATAACTAAATTACTATAAGCCTGATAAAAGTGTATCATTGCGATTTTCTACCAAACAACGATTGGTTAAAAATCATGAACTGTGCTCTAAAATACTTACCTGATTCATTGCTTACTCGTAAAATAAGCGTCCTACAAAAAATTATCAAGAGAGTCGTTTTGTTCACGAATGAAAGTAAGATTCAAAAAATGAAAAATAATAAAAAATATCATTGGCTTACCAGTTTTTTTCTTAAGGGATTACCAATGACATGTGGGTACGCGCGTCACTGCTGGATTAGCCGATTCAATTGTTATGGTAGAATACGCGCCTTACATAGCAGCCTACACATGCGAAGTTTCAGCAAAATATATGTGCTACTTTTTAAGAAATTGGGAAATTTTACTTTTTGAAATTCAACTTCAACACCCTGTATCTTTTTAATGAAGCATTATAGGAAAAAAAATTATAGGACATACCCTCTCTCTAAAATTGTTCAAAGAACATGAGGTTTCATTTTTGGTCACCACTTATGAATCACCCTGTATATAAATTATTCTATAATTAGTATACTTAGAGAACCCAATGGCACCAATACTGGGTTGAAGCGCCGCTACCGAGTTACAAGTTTACCTTTGGAAGCATTGAATAGCAGTAAAGTTCTCATTCAAAGTAGTTTTGAGCAGCGAACTTCGAACCATTTTGGAGAATTACGTACTTCGAGCTACTTTAACATCCCTAGCGCGAACATCTTTCGAACTGAAGGTTCAGTTCTAGTTCGGGTGAGGTTCAAAATTGGTAAGGATTACCCACCTCTAGTGCAAATATGTATAAGCAAATCTTTAATTATAAATCTATTATCTGTAGGTTTATTCCCTTTTTTTGTTTCCACACTTATGTTTAAAGATATCTAATTTCTTGTAATTATTTTGCAGATAATTAACTAGACTAGAAACACACACATAGATAATCCCCTTCTCAGAGTGAAGCGACCAGTTTGAAGAGCCAAGTAAATTGACAAATATTCTGGTCCGATAAAACGGTTATGTTCAGCATTTTCATACTTTGGATTGATCTCTTTAGAAATCATAAAAAAATGGTGTGGTTATGTGATAGTGATATGATTACGACGAGCTACAAGATTTATATACATATATGACATATATATTTTTGGAAAATCAAAACTTTTAACACACTGCCTCTGAAAAAAAGTTAAGAAAAGTTCATGTAAAAAACTCACATTGTTCCCTATTGTCTGCAAAGATTTTTGCGCTTGCTTAGAAATTTGTGTATTTATATAATGTGGCACGCCATAGAACACAATATGTTGAAAATTACAATTAGTGCTACTTGGTAGGAAATAGAACTTTACAGACATATTAAATCAGGTAGTTGGTTCATAATCTAAAGTTTTCCCGTTTTATTTTTTTCATAATATGCCACAAATAACGTGAAAATAAAACGTATCTGGAAAATCACACCGACCATGGAAAATGAAGCATTTAGTCAGTTTAGGACTAATAAAGCTGGCGATGTTGAATTCATTATGCAACAATTAGCAATTCAAATAAACTGTTTTTTCCCTAATGGAGAGCATGGTCATTCTCAATACTCTTAATGGTAACGTCATCGCCATAGGCTCAAATTTTGACACATTTATCATGTCGTGGTGTAGATAGTCAAAATCTTAAATGGCATGGTGGCATAGACAATTCAAAAATGTTTCTTGTTGAAAAGCTACAGGTTATTTCAATAATTGTTGTTGCACTTAACTGGTGAAACTGTTCCACATTAAATACAGGTGCCCTTTCACCCGTTTACAGAATCTCAGAGAAAATCAATTTATTTATCTGCATTCATGGCAACTGCAGATAAAACTTCCTTGTGTATTTTGATTTCAAGAATTCGTGTATTTTGATTTCAAGAATCTTTAAAATGTGTGGGTGACGTTTTTTATTCAAAAAACATCAACTTATTAATACATTATTACAACAATTTTTAATATAGTTGGATGCATTCTGTTTGATATATTTAATTAGAAAGAAGAGTTTCCAAGAATATGTAAGATTAGTTGCTCATTTACTATATTTAGCAAATGTATATTTGTCGGCATGGTTATTTCTGAGTGCGGAAATATGTTCTTTGTACCTGTGGTGGCTGACGGTGGTCTACATATGACATGTTATTGGGGATATTTGTTATACATGCTCATTTTGGGGAAGCAAATAGTTTCTATGACACAACATTCAATTTGTTCTAAAAATAAGTTTTATTTCACTAAAACCTACCATTTTAATAAAAATACGGATCTGAGAAACGCAGAAGTTAGTCTCTATTTTTGATATATCCCATATAGGGAAGTTGTCTCGAAAGCTAAACCGAATTATAGGATATGTAGATATCATGTATGTAAGCGTACATAGTTTTAGAGCTATCTTGAAATACAGAAAAATGATCTATAACTTTCATATTGATTAAGAACAGCCTGTATATTATTCAATTTTTGTATTCACATAAAATTTTAGATAGAATATATATATGACATACCTCACACTATCTAAGTGTTTTTTCTTTCTAAAAATAAAGTGGTTAGATAGATAGGCTACTTTGGTCTATTTAGAGGTGTGCGAACCCATGTTTTGTTCGTTGCCTCAAACTTCGAACCTCAGAAATAGCATGTCTAAGGTTTACAGTCGAACTTCGAACTTCTGATAAATTCAAAATCGAACATCCAACTACCCAAAATTCTTCAGTGTTCATGTTTCATTTCCTTAAATACAAAATTTAGGAATATTGTAACATACAATATTTGATATGTAAAAGATTCCCATTCTTTTTACAAAAAGGAAAGGTTTGACAAAATTTGTAGGTTGATTGGGTGAAAATGCCTTAAAGTGCTGGTAGTTGCGGAGATGGGTCAACGCTAAATCAAAAATACAACAACAAAAATTTTTAAACTTTTTTAGATTACTAGATCTATAGATAAACTCAATTATAAATATGTTGTTGTTGTTTGGCATTGGCTAAGCAATTTTAGCATAGAGTTAGATTGAGCGGTTTCAAAGTGAGCATGATAGGTAACCACTTAACATTTGAACTGTATCTTGGTTGTGGATATTTCAGTGTTTTGGCTCATTGTGAAATGAAGCATGCTGAAACTAGTGTTTTCCAAAGGTAATCTGCAATTATCCTTATAAATTCTGAAAATGTACGTTACCGATCGGCTTCGAACACCGCCATCATAATTTTGTTACCGAAAAAGGTGTTGGGGGCTAGGATATATAAAAAATAATTCTGTGATTGCCAAATGGCTCCGCCGTATCTCAATGTGTCCCACCAACTGTCAAAAATATACATGAGTAAAATCTCCTGAACTTACGCTACCGAGTTAACGGAGCCACAACTTCGCTACCTTTGGCAGCATTCAATGCCTGTAAAGTTAAATTTTAAAGTATTTTTGAGCAGCGAAGTTTGAACTATTTTCGAGAATTACATATTTCGAACTTCTGACTACTTTAACATCGCTAGTGCGAACATATTTTCGAACCGAAGGTTCCGTTCGAGTTCGGGTTCAGTTCGCACACCTCCAGGTCTAATTCATTTCACTAAATACAAAATCATTCAGACTGTTTTTGTAATGTCCAATTAAAAAACTAACACAACTAAGAAGATAGCAGCAGCATCGACAAACATGAAATAAACAATTTACTACGATGACTAGATAGAAAATTACCTGTTTCTCTCAATCTTGAAAAATTACTGGAAAATTATGTTATGGTTGTCTAAGATTTGGATATAGAATTGAAGTTTTGTTGTGCATAAACTGTTACATAGTATTCATTTTAATATTTGAGAATAAATTATGTCATGGCACCTTGACAAAATAACTAACTATTAACATATAAACAAGCATGAAAAATATTTGACGTTGAAATAAACTAAAACCAGAACATACCATATACCATTTCGTTTAAAATTATATTTATTCACCTCCTGTTTATATATTGAATTTATATACTTTTAGTTACTAATATAGAAATCTAAATTTTCGTGTATAGTTTACTTATTATATCGTAAACCAACCTACTAAATTTGGGTACCATAGCTTTTTTATTTTTTGAGATAAAATTTTTTTTTGAAAGAAAACTCAAAATTTTCCCGGAAAACCTAGCCCGATTTTCCTGGCTAACGAACTTATCCAAGCCACTTAGGTAGGAAGGTACATGCCAAATTTAATCAAAATCCGCTCATTATTTTTTGAGTTATCGGTGTGATGTACATATATATATATATATATATATATATATATATATATATATATATATATATATATATATATATATATATATAATATAGAAACATAAAAATTGAAAGTGACCTCGGATATGGGTTCTACGGGTCACAGTTCGTGCTCATGTGCAAAAAATTATTCAAAATTTTAAAGTCGGAATCTCCCCATTAGTGAATTTTTTCTACGAAAATTAACTAAAAAGCTTCTAGGTTTTGTCCAAATTTGTTTAATACCTTGTGAATGAATTCAGTGTACTCTTCTACCCTTTTCCTATGAACACTGAGTATGCACAGGCCGTTAAGGCTCACGTCTTCCATCGTTGACCTATTGCTCGTCTTGCTACATATATTGTCGCTGAAATAGTGAGGCCAATCTTGATTTCCTTGCATAACGCTGTATATGCTTGAGCAATTAAATCTGCATATTCAACGAGGGATTTAAGGCCGCATCACTGACTTCATCTGTCTTGAACATCTCGTACCACGTGGTAGCCTCGGCAATAACATCTGTAGAATACCTCCATAAAGGTTCTGTACATTTTCTGCCATGGCTAAAAATGAAAATTTTTCAAATTTTCTTATATTCTGGGTGAAGCTGCATAAGCGAAAATTATTTTTTGTGTCTGGAAGAAAATCGATTTCTCAGAAAATCAATGATTGAGCCTAAATATGGGATGAAGATAGATATTCTGAAGAATTCTTCTGTATTTTCAGCTGGTTGATTTGCTCTGTAGGCCTGCCTTGCCGCTACTTGAAGACGTTTATATTCAACATCCAGTTCTTCGGAAATTTTTCGAGCTTTCTCGAAAATGACCACGAACACTGTCGTCGCTTTATCACGATGAGATTGATGCACTTCCGTTAATTTATTTATGTGATCATGTATCACCTTCATATTCATATTTTCTCGTGTTGTTGCAAGCGGGTTCCAATTTGGCGGAATAGGCAACAATCACTAAGAGTGTCACAATGTATGTTGGAGTTGTTACAGTCGTGTAGAGCTGAGATGGTTTGGTTTTCGTTTTCGAGTTTGTTATGTTGCGTGAAAGTTCTGCTAGTACTGCCACAATATAGTAATAGGTTTTCAGAAAGTTTTCTGACACTCTTGTACTTTGCTGTCCAACGTGTTTCACAGAAGAGAGGTATGTTTAGAATTGGGTACAAACACAAACATAACATACCTGGACTGGATTTCTTAAGATGAGGCAAGATATTAGTCTTGCGCTTTTCGAACAAAAACTGTCTTATGTCGTTCATAATTTAAATAAAGACCCCCCCCTCATATCCCACACGAGGTGCATACTCAAATATCCGCGTTATTTGAATTTGACATAAATTCAATTTACATGACGCAAAAGTCTAATTTTATATACCTACATATAATTATAAGGATGCTGTGTTATAAATTATATCTTATTAGTTAATAGTATAATGTGTAGATGCAGATGCACCTCCGTGAAAGTAATCCGGCCGGCGCCCATGCGCCTAGCTAGACTAGACAAGGATGGGTTATTCCACAATGTAGTGGGTTGCCTATATCACTTTCTACTAGGTCAGCCGCCCTTACAGTTAAATATTTTGTTCACTACACAATAATGATGTATAAAAATATATTTTGTAATTATAGTAGAATAATCTTCTGCTGTTTTTATTTATCTTTTGGTAACCTACTCTGAAAAATTCTGTTTACTTCATCCAAAGCTCTATCCAATATTTTTTGGCGAGATACTGCATATATTAACAATTGGGCATCACGGAAACTATAATTCGAAGTGGCTTTTAAAAAGTAGAAGCCATAGCTGTGTCCTATTTCGAATAGCAGTTTTAATCACAACGTCTTTCCAATTCTGAAATGTTAATGAGTTGTTATTTCACATTAATGTGCTAAAATATTTGGCCAACGTAATACCACAGAATAATGGCGTCATGCCTAATTATTTATCTTTGCCAGTAACTTGTAGTAATCAGCAGTGCCGTAGCTAGGAAAAACTCTTACTTTTGAAACGTTTTATTGATTTGTACCAATGTAACAAAAGGGTAACAAATCTCTGTTATTTAAAACCGCAATTTAAACTTACAGAGATGCCTACATTACGGTTTTTAGACAAAATCTAATGACTTCTTCAGAACTAATGTGAATTTCAAGCAAGACGTGCGAGCATGCCGCGTGGCGAGAGTGGGGTCGTCCGGCCATCTGACGTGACCTAATTGCTTATATTAATATAAATTAATATTCTTATTAGAAGTTTAGGGAGGGGGTACTTAAGAGCGGACATGGAGCCTTGATACATTATATGTATTTTTTGGCTTAAGTTGCTAGGAAACATACTGTTTTTTTGTATCGTATCATTTGCGCGGGGGGGGGGGCACTCATCTACGGCCCTGGTATTGAATTAACTTCAATGGTACACTCCAACAGTGAATAAATGATTTTTAAGTTAGACTTTTTTTAGGAACTTTGTGGAGAAAGTTAGGTGTTACTGTTAGGGGAATTGTGTTAGCCACATCATCAGTTATTAGAAATATATGGTGGGTTATTTCTGTAACCGATTACAGAACAGTTATACTGCAATAATTATAAAACGTGCAAATTTTCAATTTCACACTGCATCTGTGAAACAAACAAAATTATTGAATCATGTATACACCATGATGAATATCTCTGAAATCGAACTTATGACTGCTACATTTATTTTGATTCAATTTTTATTTGGTAAAGATTCGTGTATTTCATTATATTATTGAGTTTTTTAAATATTAGTAATATTGTTTATTGTAATAAGAGGCCACGGAATTAAATACATGACAAAACTAGTTTGGCCTAGTCGCTGGTATAGTTTAAGCTAAATCAAGTCCGGAATAAGTACCTTAATTATATATGTTGTAACTATTTTAAGATAGAAAGTATGTTTGATTTTAATGATTAATTAAATTAGGTGTAGCAGTTTAAATTAATACAATTTTACACAACTCAGTAGTTGTAGTTGTGTTATACGTATGCCCATTTTAATTTTCAGTGTATTTTGGCTAACTACATTTCCTGTTTATCACTTGCTTTGTTTGACTTATTTATACAACTAACTGTGTAAATCGCTAGTAAAGATTTATGTAGACATCTTGTATTTCATTTGTCCTTTTTGTAGTAGGTACCTACTTTTCTTTTGCTAAATGAGAAATCTTAATCTTATGAAAATGCATTACCATGACGTACTTGCTGCGTCTTGAGATTTGTCTTCTCTTTAGTAGTATATTTGAATCCAGTAACAGATTCATCAAACATCTTGAAACAAAAAAATGTGGTATTTTTTCGAATTTTGTCATCCGATAGTTCCGTAATCAGAGTCAAACGAGAGATGTGACAAAATACGTTTTTCTTCATTTTAGTAGTATATTTGAATCGACCAACATATTTTGTGAAACATCTTGATAAAAAAAAATTGGTGTTTTTTCAAATTTTGTCATCCCACAGCTAGGTAATCAGAGTCAAATGAGAGATGCGGCTCAATACGTTTTTCTTCTTTTTATTAGTATATTTGAATCCAGTAACAGATTCGGTGAAACATCTTATAAAGCAAGGAAATTTGGTATTTTTTAGAGTCCCACTAGAGATGTCACCAGCCACATTTTTCTTTTAAGTAGTATAATTGAGTAGTGACAAATTACCCAGACAGATTAAAACAATTTTTTCCTATTATTCATAGTTTGTCCGCAGCTAGCTCGGAAATAATCTTATAATATTACTATATCATTGTCCCTCGGTAATCAGATCTAAACGGGTGGTTTTACCAGTAGCGGCTCGTGCCTTAATGCATTGGGGGTGGGCAAGAAAAAAAAGTTCGGGACGCAGCAAGTGCGTTATGGTAGTGAATTTTTATTAAATGCTTCAAATTTGAATAACTCAAGTTTCTACGAACTTAGAAAGTTGAATTTTGGTCTCTAGTAGGGCCTTACCCAGCGCAACATATCCACCAAATTTCATCAAAATAACTTTGTAATTTTCGGAGAAATTTTTTTTTTTTTTCATAAGGAAACTCAAAATTTGAATAACTCAATTTTCTAAAAATGTAGAAAGTTGAATTTTAGTGTGTAGTAAAGTCTTTACAAGGCAACATATCCACGAAATTTCATTAAAATACATTTGTCATTTTCAGAGAAAAAATTTTTTTTTGAAACAAAACTCGAAATTTTCCCGGAAAACGTTATCCGATTTCCCTGACTAACGAACTCATCCAAGCCAATAATAAAAGAAAGGCACTTGCCGAGATTCATCGAAATCAGTTGCTTATTTTTTGAGTTAGCGGTTGGACACACACACACACACACACACAAATATATATATATATATATATATATATATATATATATATATATATATATATATATATATATATATATATATATATATATATATATATATATATATATATATATATATATATATATATATATATATATATATATATATATATATATAATTTTCTGGAAACTATACCTACTTACGTATCTGCAAAATAATATTTACCCGCTCTACTACGGTAGCCCGGTTTACGGACGTATGCCAGCTACCTATATTAAAACGTATTTAATCTAAACGTTAACAGTTTTTAGGTAAAGACAATAAAGCTAAAGCAAAACAAGCACACCTTTTTTTATGTGCCAGCCAAATGTTAACACACTGACAATGTAAATCGTGTTGTACAGTACAAACCATAAAAATTCTTTATGGGGGTCTCAAACATAAATATTTGATCATTACTGTCAAAAGGTTGTATTAAATGCTTTTTCTTTGAGTAAAATATCTTTAAAAAATCATTAGAGTTATATAAGCCATAAAGTGAGCTCTGAACTAAAGTTTTGAAAATGTATGATTATTTTTTTGAGATTTATTATTATATATATTTGTTATACATTCTGCTGAATGGACTTTTAAGTTGTTTAACAAACAAATAATTAAATGTACATTATTGACACATATTCAATTTAATGATGCTGTTTTGTTGTAGACTGTTAGATTTTGCCGCTCTTTTGTCGCTCCGAGGCAAGTGACTGTGGACTGTTATCTTGAGTGGCCATTGCAATACCTACATACATAGGGCCTATACCGAAAGCTGGGTGTTCCCCGCGGGACGACCAGTATGTCTGTACGCGACAAATGTACTTGTTCAGAGAACTTAAAAAAGACTTTATTATTCTGAAGCAGGAGTTTGCACAACAAGAGCTGGCTATAAACTAAACTAGAATCTAATTCTTTTAACGCATAATAATTCCCTCTACTATAAACGTTATCTTTACAATACTAAGAATCTTAGATGGAATAAACAACACGTGTGCCTTACAATGTGATGACACTGCGTTGTGATATAACTTCTCCCTTGTCAGATTGGAGCATTGGGTAAAAAATGCGAAAATAATCTAACATAATAAAATTGAACTTAAATTATTATATCTTGATAAGTATCTTCGGAATTATTTGATTTGGTTAATTTCCTTTTCTTAATAATACATTTATAAATAATAGAGCTAATGGAAAATGTAATAACAATATAAATTAATATAGTCCAAAAACTAATTTATTAAAAATGTATCCGAACATTATCTGATATATTACTAATCTTCTCTTTCTGTTCAATAAGAGCTTTTGTATATTATTTATTTCATCTAACTTAATGGAATTTAACCTAAGAGATTGAAAATTTACTTTATATTGGGGATTATTGGTTTCGTCACTTTCACTATCAGTTTTAAAATTAGGAAGTTCAATGTGTCTATATTTTGTTTCAAGCCTTTGGTGACTTTGAATATGAATGTCTTCAATCTACACTTCACACTGTGGTTTCAGTTCTAAAACATATGTTCCTTTGAGGGGTACGTTGTCTCGGTCGTTGCCACATTTCCGGGCAGCTACTGTTAGATATTGGTGCTATTATCATCCATTGATTTTTCTCTAAGCTTTGGGCCCATCTTGACTTCACAGGGTGGATCCTCTTGAATGCCAGCTGAGTTGGTTTCGTGACAAATACATTCTTCATTGGATATTTCTTGGCACTTTTCTTCCGTATATATGTAGTAGTGTTCATTAAGGAGCAGGTATTTCTAGTGGGGTATAATGGCTCCAAATGAACGTTTGGAGTAGGTAGTGGATATAAATGATAATAATTGTAGCCTTCTATTTCACAAATGGGAATTTCTATTATCAATATTATTTGATTTCCTTTACTGTAACTTGTAATTTCAATTATCCTTTCTAAAAGCAGAATATTTTCTAACCCCGGCTCAAAAGGTAATTTGTTTTTACTTGCATCCAAATAATTGCTGACTAATTTAATTTCTTGTAACAACTCATTCGGCTCAACTATAGAATTATGAAGAGTACCTATTTTAGAAAATGTTATTGCTAACTGTATTTTCTCTAATATATCATAGATAATCTGATACATAGCAGTAATTTGTAATATTGTCATCTGAATAAGAAAATAACTAAAATTTTCTAGGTTTTGTAGATTAATTCTTTTTATCACCTGTTCAACTTGTTGCAACCGAGACTCAAGTACAATTTCATTATGTTGCAAAGTTAAAGTAATATTTTTAAAAGTTTCCATCGACTTTTGTAACAAGGTTATTTGTTCATTTACCAATGTTTTTAATTTTCTTTGGTTTTCTGACAGAATTCCAATTGCGTTGTCATACCTCTCGGCATCTGCCGGATCGCGATTTCCGGTGAAAATCTTAATAAAAGATCCCAAAGGATTTAATAAACCACGTTTCGGTCTTTTAGTGATAGTTGGATTGACTTGATTTATTTGCAAAGTTGTTTTATTTTCTAAAACTATAGCTATGATATACGAGTTGTGAAATTCTCTTATAGTCTGTAAATATTTTTAAATGCGATCTTAGCCTATTAAATTTTTGTTGCATTGTATAAAATTGATTGACAATGGATATAATATCATATACTCGCACAAATTACCATAAATGAACCATGTTTTGGGCGTTACCTAATTTTAGGGGTAATACGCCTGGATTATTTGAAAGGTCATGGAATACGGCTAGTTCTGGTCCAGCTGTGGAGATGATTCTGTAACAACGGGAATTTCTAGTTCCTTTAAGTGAATTATTTCCTTTTTATTAGTGGACTTATTTTTTATTTTTACTCGATTGTGTTCTAACATTTCTATGATTTCAAAGGGACCTGTAAAGTTATTTAATTTTTTATTTCTTTTAATATTTGTCTTATAAACGGTTTGACCTAATTTAAATTGATATTGTTCTGGGCCTAAACGGTTTCGTTTTTCAACTACTTTTTTCTTACCATCTTCCGTCTGACCGTCAAATTTAAAAACATCGACGTGTAATAAATCAAATGGCTTACCTACCGTTTCCGTTAAAATAATTGGGACATACGGTATTTTTCTACTATATTTAGTTCTTTGACAAATTTCGCAATTGTTTATATAATTTGTAACATCTGTAGTTATTGAAGGCCAATAATAATTACGTTTTAGTCGCTCTAACGTTTCCGTTATACCTCTATGATTACATTTTCCTTCATGTTGGTATTTTATTTTTAAAGTCCTTTCGTCTTTATCAATAACGGTATTAATTAATTTTGTACATTTAACTAGCTTGAGACCAGAGGGTTGAAAATGTTTCATGTATACTTTATTAAATTCCGAATACATTGTTTGGTCATAAAAATACAAATGATATGTTTTATAAGAACCTGTACATTTTTTCAAAAATGCTATTACTAGTTTTGCATTGGATTTAGAAATTTTTATGTTTGTTACAGTTAAGTCATCTAACCTAGTTTGACTGACGTCAAGTAAATTGTGAGGATTTTTTGCTATTAAAATTTGTTTTCTTTTGTTATTAACAATATCGTCCAGTATGGGAATACCATTATTGAGTGTTTGATTGCTACTTGAATGAGGTGTAGAAAGAGTATTACTTTCGTTTCGATTATGAGGTGGTCTTACTTGTACATCACCTTGAATAATTATTTTCGGTGAACTTTGTCGCGTCCCTTCAATATTGTTATCGCTATGTGCATAAGAAGTTGAGGGTTGATGTTCGTTAAAATTTGCAGTAATTTCCACTAATTCTGGAAAAAACTCTAAGAGATCTTGATAAATATCACCAGGATTATTTATTAGACTCTCAGTTTCGATTGGATTTAAATTTATTCTCGATAATGCGTCTGCGTTTTTATTTTGAGAACCATTTTTATATATGATTTCATAATCGAATTCTTCCATCTTCAAACGCCACCGTAAAAGTTTGCTATTAGGTTTTTTAAACTAAAGATCCAAACAAGGGGTCTATGGTCGGTATAAATTTTAAGCTTCCTACCATACAGAGACGGTCGAATATATTTACATGCCCATACAATGGCTAACAGTTCTTTTTCTACGACAGAATATCTAGGTTCACCGTCGTTCAGAGTTCTACTAGCAAAAGCTACAGGTTTGTCATTAGGGATATTTCCTTGAGACAAAACTGCGCCTCGAGCGTAATTACTTGCATGTGTTGTAAGCACAAAAGGTTAATTAAAATGAGGATATTGAAGTATAGGGGAATTGTTGAGTAAATTTTTACAATGTTCGAAAGCTTGTATAAATTCTGGCGTATGCTTAATTTGCATGCCTTTCTTTAAGCACACCGTCATTGGCTTTGTTATTTTTGCAGTCTTTTATAAATCGCCTATAATATCCTGCTAAACCTAGGAACGATTTAATGTCTTTTCGGGTTTTTGGTAAAGAAAAATTCTTTATTACTAATATTTTTCAGAATTCGGTTTTACTCCGGATAGGGTGACTACATGTACGAGATATTGAACCTCTTTCCTGAAAAATTCAGACGTATCTAACTGTAATTTAAAATTTGTCTCGTAACCGCATAAAAACTCTTCTTAACCTATCGAGATGTTCTGGTAAAGACGTGCTAAATATCACGATATCGTTCAAATATACAAGACATGTCAGTATATTATCGACTACGCGTTGAAATGTGGAAGGACAACTCTTCAAGCCCATCTGCACCCTCCTAAATTCATAGTGACCTTGCTCCGTTTGAAATGCAGTTTTTGGAATGTCATCTGGGTGCATTTCTATTTGATAATAATCGCTTGCTAAATCTAGGGTTGTAAAATATTGGCTTTTGCCCACTTTGTCTCAAATTTCTGTTATATTAGGTAAAGGATATCTATCGTCAATAGTTCGCTCATTTAATTTCATAGTCTATCACGATTCGCCACTTCCTTTTGCCAGATAAATCGAGTTTCTTCGGTACAATCCAGATGGGACTTGACCAAAGGGATTTTGAGTTTTGAATAATTCCCTGATCTAACATTTTTTAAATTTGTTATCTAACTTCATTTCTATGAATTTCTGGATATCGATAAGTTGTAGTAAATATAGGTAAGCAACTTTTAAATTTATTTTATGTCTAATTTGATTAGTAAATGTTAATGCGATTTGTTCACAATGAAAGATGTCCCTAAACACGTAACATAATTTTCTAATAGCATTTTTTCTCTTCTATATTACAATGATCAACTCTTATATTTTTTAAATTAATTTTTAAAAGATTATCTAGTTCTTCAGACATAATATCGCCAACTTAAATTTTTTCATAAAAATTCATGTCAAAACAATTAATCAATTATATGTCTAATGGTTCACTAAATGTTACTTTAACTGGGTTATCTTTAGAGTTTGTGATTGTGGTTACAGCGAAATTATTTTTAACGTTTACAAGTGCTAATGGCATTTCTGTGCCATCACCAAAAATTTCGTGATTTAGAATTCCAAGTCCCTGATTTTGCTTTACAGGAATCCTAACTACTTTTTGCATTATAGGTTCGATTGTTAGACTAAAGTTTTGGAATTTGTAGGAGTGATTATTGTTTTCAACCAAATTTAGTGAACTTTCATATGTTATTGGAATTTCGATGTCTCTAGTAGTTAATTTACAATTTTGTAAATCAATGTTTGCGCCTAATTTATTTAATATGTCAGCACCAATGAGACCATCGAATTTTTCCGAGAATTTAAATATATAAAATTTGTGCATACCTTTATTATTAAATAAATTAAAAGTTGGAATAATAGTTACTTCATCATGACACGTCATTGCGTGAGCTGTTTGTATGTTAAACATTTCTTTTTTTATATAGCTGCCATAATACTTATAACCTAACATTGGGTCTATAAGACTTTTAGAACTACCTGTATCTAAAAGAAAGTAAGCATTTAAATAAGGCATATACACATAGGGGAGATCTGTTATTATATTATTAAATTGTATTATGTTATACTGTTGGTCGGTTGTGCCTGTGAAAAATTTATATTTTTATTCCCTGGGTCTTGAAATTCGCCCTGAAAGAAATGATCAATACCTCTCTGAGAATATTGTGCATAATTATCATAATTATTAATATCGTCATATTCATTTAATATATTTTCTAGGCCTGAATTATCTGCAAACGTATTACTATAAGCATCTATAACGTTACGTAGGTTCATGGTATCGTTTTCATTTTCATACACATGTGGAGATAAATTACTGGCTTCATCTTCGACTTGCTGTGCAAATAATTCCTGATGAGTGTACATTGGTCTTGACCTAGCTACAAATTGTGTAATATTTCTCGAGTTACCTGAACTCATGTCCATTTCCTGTGGGTATATGTTTGAACTGGCATTATTTCTAGGAATGCATTTTTGTTGATTATAATTTGGTGGTGTATAATTATGCCCCAAATTATTCGATCTACTTTCGAACGCATTAAATGGCTTAGGCTGGAAATTTTGTCTTACTTGATTACTTCCAGAATGTGTTTGAGGGTTTTGCCTTAACGGAAAACTATTAAATTGCTTTGCCGGATTATATACATTATTCGCTAGAAAATTACCTATAGGGTGATTCGAATTTGCAAATTTAATAAACTGCTGAGGCGTTCCTCAGTAGTGGGTACATGATTAAAAGTAGTACTTTTATGTGGTTGTTGCTGTTTGTAAAAAGCACTAGCATTTTGTCTAGAGAAATTTTTTAAGTTTTCTTCTTCAATCACTATAGACATAGCGCTCTCTAAGCTACTAGGATATCTTAATCTAACCACCAATTGTAGTTCGTACGGTAAATCGCTAATAAATGTTTTTAATGCGAAATCATTATAATGTTCAATTTTTATTCTGATTTCATTTTGTCATCTATAGACATATTTAACTTAGCAAATAACAGACTTCGCGAATCTTGAATTCTCATGCCAAATTGAGTAGGTGGTTTATTTTTCAAAGGTTTTATTGAAATAAGATCTTGTATCAGACAATCTATACTTCTTTGGTCAGAGAAACTTAAAGTTAATGCATCTTTGATTGCCAACCAAGAATTAAGCTCTAGTCTTGGATAAATGAGATCGGCCGCTCTGTCTTTTAATTTCGACAAACTTATATTAAACAGACAACTATTTATGGGGTGATCGGCTTGAGAATTTTGGAAATTCCTTAAAAATTCTTAGCAAGAATGTAAAAATCCATTTAACTGTCTAGCATTACCATCAAAAACAGGAATACTGTCGGCTTGACACCGTAGTAACTGCATATCTGTTGTGTTATTTACAATTATAGCAGAAGCACCTTGTATGTTGGGCATATTTAATCTTAATTTATTTACCTTTTCAATAAAACTTGCGATATCAAGCTCAGACATAAAATTTTCCTAACTATATAAATATATTAGATAAGTATTTTGCTATAAATATTATATTTCTTTAAATTCTAATAAAACAGAAAACTGCAATTATAGGAATATAACAGGATTTAATGTATATAAAAGAAAACACTACTTACATTAATATTGTTAAAAGCTTCATTTAGTGCCTTAAGGAACCAGAGATGCTTGTCCGGAATTCCAGGTCTTCTTAACTCTACTTTGATCTACAGGAACCAGCGATGCTTGTCCGGACTCCCAGATCTTCCTAAATATACTTCTAAAGGAACCAGCGATTTTTGTCTGGACTCCCAGATTTTCTTAACTATACTTTTTCTAAAGGAACCAGCGATTTTTGTCTGGATTTCTAAGACACTGCTTCAGATAACCGTTAATCGAACGTTCTCAAACTTATAAAGGTTCTTTTTTTATTGAAATAAACTGTTAAAACAGACCGGACCGCGACGATTTTTGTTCTAAGCCCATTTCCAAAAATACTAACGACTGCGCCACAAATGTACTTAAGTTCAGAGAACTTCTTTTAAAAAAATATTATTCTGAAGCAGGAGTTTACACAACAAGAGCTGGCTATAAACTAAACTAGAATCTAATCATTTTAATGCATAATAATTCCCTCTACTATAAACGTTATCTTACAATACTAAGAATCCTAGATGGAATAAACAACACGTGTACCTTACAATGTGATGACACTGCATTGTGATATAATATAACTCGCGGTGAAGGACAAATAGTAGTGGGAGTAGCGGGCCTCTGGAAAACGAGAGACAGTCTCAGGAGTTCAACGAGAGAAGAGTTAACTAATTGAGTTCTTATAAGTTGTTATTAGAAGTTATCATTAAGTGTGTTGTCAAAATAAGTGAATAAATATAGTTTGCTAGAATACCGTGTGGTGATTCCACACGAATAACTAGGGATGCTTATTTTAAATATCAGTTTGCTTAAATTAAGATAAATAGTTTTTAATATTTATTGAATTATATAATTTATGGAGTTTTCACTTCAAAAAGTACAGCTTAAAAGAGTCTTCTGCTACAATTAAATGAAACTTCATAACTTAGCCGTAGCATTATACTCGAACCCACACTTTTAATACCCAGTCAAGTGAATATTTTCAAAGTTCTTAATACGCAGACTAATAAATAGTCTTGATAAGGGGCCCTCTGATGTCTGAGAGTCGTGACCTTTTCTAACAGGGCATGGGAAACATCTGTATCAGCTGTGATGTTATTGAATTACACAAATTGGTTAGGACTGGATATAGAAATATCAAAGTATTAATATTTTATTGCGAGATAATTGTAACTTGCCGAGTTTTCAGCAGTAAATGGTCAACATGGACGATTCATCAATTGCACTTGTGAAAATTATTTGTCAAGTCGACGGAAATTCGCAAGCTAATTATTAGAGTGCCTAAATAAATGGACTGAAACAAAATTAAATGTAAATAAATCAGAACGTTTCTATATATATATATATATATATATATATATATATATATATATATATATATATATATATATATATATATATATATATATATATATATATATATATATATATATATATATATATAGAAATTGAAACTGACCCTGAATATGGGTTCTAGGGGTCCTAGATCGCGCTCATTTAAAGAAATTAAAAAAATCAAAAGTCGGGAACTCCCCATTAGTGAATTTTTTCTAAGAAAATTCACTAAAATAAATGTTTAAGTAAAATGAAATTTAATTTATTACACTGTAAAAAAAGTTTTAAAATAAGAGGGTTGGACAAAAATAAAAAATCAATCGTATCCTAATATATAATAAGTAGGTATATTTTACACCTAATATTGTAAATTCATGGACACAATGGTTGCCATGGGTATTTTTCAAATACTTGCCGATAAATACTAAAATCTTACCTTAAGAGTTGATACCTGTACTCCTTGAAAAACTTTGAAATGCTGTCACAATACAAATACAAAAAAATTTAAATTCAAAATTTTGCAGTGACAGCTGCGTTATAATATATCATATCGTCGATTGACCTATATGTTTGTATATGTTTCTAATTCCTTTTAAAAGTAAATTACAATTCATTCCTGTCCTGATTAAAACCGATGAATCCAGATCTGAGGAATGGTGTGGGCGCCGATTCTCCCTCAATTAAATGATCCCTACCTCCCAGCTCCTGTCTCCTGCCGCCCTCGCGTTTAGTGCTCAGCAGCACAAGCCGATGCACGTGCTTGTCCGGTGTTCCCTCTTCCCTCCAAGCCGCTCTCCCCCAATATGTATACCCCCTGGAAAGGCGTTAAGTAAGCCCTACCTCCGCCAGGCTCAGGTGGCCGGCTCCCTGGTTTCACCATATGTAGATATAATAAGAAACTCTCAACTAATTAGAAATCGATGTCTATTGGACGTCACATTGCATCCGAACCGAGCTATAAGCTTGAACTTACATTATTACCGCGTAAGTAATGATGACAAACAGGTGTCCATAACTTCTAAAGTTACAGTTACAGTAAGGCCACAGCATAAGAATATGCTGTGGTAAGACGATCAGTATTTCAAACTAAGAAAGAAGAAACGATGATAATTAACTTTAACGTTTATCGGTAAGTATAAACCACAAAACCTGATGACATAAGAAAGCGAACATTACAAGTCAATAAGCAAGACATCAATCATCTCTTATATCTTTAGTAATTGCGGCAAAGAATTTTTGAGATAATATTCCTCTAGACATCATATAATCTAAGCGAGGTATGCGTGAAAACATCCCCTATAAAGTGCTAGGTATGTTAGTGTTTAATTGCACACAATCAGGGTTAATTTCGTCTAAGATTTTTGTAACTTATGATTAGCTAAAGTTTCTAAATAATTTCAATCCAATAATTCTAGCTAATGAAGGCTTGTTAAATCGACTATAAATCACAAACGAATATGCCCTGAAAGTAGATATACCCTAATCCTTCTGTTTTCGCAGTGGACTTAACATAACCTCCAGCATATTCTAAATAACTATGCCGAGCATCTATTCTAAAAAAACATCAATCGTTTGTTTTTATTAGGTCTTTTAAATGTAGGTAATGAATTTTATTTTAGCACAACCTTTTGCACCTTAAAACATGGTCTTTGCAACGATATGATATTAAAGTCATATATAGACACAGTATATATGACATTATATGTCATATATAATATATTAAACAGATAGAAATTACAAAGAACTCCTGACGCAGCCAGTGCACTAAGGTAGCGAATTTTCATATAAAGTAAGCGTTCTGTATAAAATGTAGCCATTTTGTTGATAAAACTTAAAGAAGGTATGTAGAACGTTTAAAGGTAAGTCAGTGATAAAGTTTATGGTTGCCAAAAAAAAAAAAATAGAATAATTAAGGAAAGAAAAAACATCTGCTTTACTAGGATGAAGCCCACCTAAAATGCAGTATTAATTAAACAAATGTCCACATATTTTAGTACCTTTCTGAACGGAAATACTCTGTTATATTGTTTATCTGCTATGTGATTTCAACAAAATCCTTATACGCTTGCAGCTTACTAACTTAAAGATAAGCTGCTCACTTGATTGTAAGCAAAAGGAACTTAACACAAAGACAGGATGTGTTGGCAATTGACTTTTTAATTATTAATTTAAAAACAAAGCATCTTTATTATTACCTTATTTACAATTACTTAAATACTTACTCAAAAATTCGTTATAATGCCAGATATACATATTTACACACCTCCGTAGTTCAGTGGAACGAGTGTTTGGCTGCTACACGGAGTGTCCGGGTTCGATTCCCGGTGGTGGCAGTTTCTGTCACTGTGTGTTGGGTGTGTGTGTATCCGTTGTCTATCCCATGTACCCCCCCCCCCCCCCCCCGCGCACAAGCTGCTCAGGGCTTCTGGACGGCAGGGCGTCATTTATTTATTTATTTATATCCCTGTGAATAGCTAAAAGCTGTTTATTTAGCAGATTGACTTTTCGGGAATACAAGTACACCAACTACCAGTTTCACTATTCTGCTTTGCAAATTCTTACAAGTCCGTATGTTGTATTTTAACGTATATTCGGTAAAAACCACTAACAAACTAAAAAATTAAAAAGCAAAACAGCTATACTTAACTAGTTTCACCCAATAAATTTCGTAATTCTGGCATAACGTTGAAATACATGTCACTGACGGCCTCCTTCCACCAACATTGACATTTATAAAAGGACAATTTGTTTTTAAAATACGTATATAAAATCTTTGCCACATGATTCTGTACAATGCTTATTGTCCGGTGTTGGATGCTGTTTCTAGCGATCACTATTTTGGAATGGTAATACTATCCTGAATACAATAGAGTATTATGCAACTTTATAGCATATCAACAAAGAGACGCACCTAATAAGCAATGCCATGGAGAAACAATGAAAAGCTGAGCGTAAAATAATGTAATTAACAAAGGAGAGCTAAATCGAAATTAATTATGAATAAACAAGAGAATACGCTGACTCTAAAGGAGAATACGTGCACCACCTAAAACAATCGACAACGCCCCAACCAAAAGAATATAAATAGGCAGCCGTTCATTCCAGCATCTTTCATTTGCTCGTCACAGTTTGATCTAAGCACGTCATGTTGCTGTTATATCACATTAACAACGTCACGTTGCTATTAAATCAAATTAACATTGATATTTTTATTATTGTATTTTATGATTATAAAGGTTTTAAAATTAAATGCAGTCTTAATTGTGGTTCGCTACGAGAAGGACGCAGCTGGTAGTGATTGTGATAATAAAATAAAATATTGTGACAGAGAGAATTTTATTAATTAAGTGAATACTGGGCAAGGTAAAAATCCCCCTGATAGGGGGAAAGGAGATCTAATGAATTGGAATGATGTACAGGATGACGATGAAGCAATGGATACGGTATTTGATTCAGGTAACAAAAGAAAATGATATAATGGAAAGTAAACAAAAAGAAGGGGATCAAGTAAGTACAATTATTACAAATAAACATAATACAACAGGTGAAGGAAATTATGATGAAACTTTGAACTTGGGTTGTAAAATACGCGTTGAAAATATAGACGTTATTAATAATGTAAACAAAGCAAATCAAGATAGGAACGTAAAAATGGTAAATAATTTATATTATTTAAATGATAACGGACCGTTCGTGGTATACATGGAAAATAATATAGGAAATATTGGTCGTGCTCATATAATAGGGACATCAAAATTAATTCAATTAGCAGAACCCACAATAAAAAATGACATAGTTAATATAAGTATCGTCGGCAGAAATAAAATAAAAATAATATTGACAAACAGAAATAGTGCAAACAAATTGGTAATGTCGACTGACCTGAAATCAAAAGACTATAATGCATATATACCGAGATATCTAGTTAGACGACTGGGTGTTATAAAAAATGTTGATGAAGATATAACAGACGCAGATCTATTAAAAATAATTAAACCAGCCCCGGAAGAAAAAACATTTGAAGTATACGAAATAAAACGTTTTAAACGCAAGGTTCTTGAAAGGAATAATGATAATTATGAGACAAAATATGTACGAACACCTTCAGGATTTGTTACATTTAGTGGTCAAATACTACCAAATAAAGGAATAATAGAGAGCATAATTTTTCCAGTGGAACCTTTGCTCAAAAAGTATTTCAATGTTTGAAATGCCTTCGCTACGGGCATATAAGCACACAGTGTAAGGGTAGGGAACGCTGTAGCAATTGTGGCGGAGAACATAATAATAATGACTGTATTTCAGAAAACCCACCTTTCTCTATACATTGTAAAGGACAGCACCGTGCTACAGATCGCAAATGATGTACCGAATTTTTATGACAAAAGTTCATAAAAAATATAATGGGACATCAAAATGTCTCTTATAAAGACGCTTTAGAAAAGTTTAATAACAGTTACAGCAATGCTACGTTATGCCAAAATGTACCGGTAAACAACAATACAGAGTACCAAAAGACAACTTACAAAACAAACGGACATATAACACCCCATTTGAGATATACACATAACATAAATACACACAACTCAAATACACCTTCAAATATGAGAACTTCAAACACACAATTTCGACATCACTATACCACAGAACAGATAAAACGTAGACGTACTGACACACATGAATACAATACATCAGGATATAGCCAAGCACACAGAAACATACTGGCTACACCAATAGTGCCCAGAAATCAACAAGTTACAAACAATTACAATACAAATACAGCAAGATACAGGACAACTAATATGGATGTTGAAAATAGAGAAAACATTAGCGAAACTTTATTTACACTAATTAGGGATATTTTCGAAGAGAAGGACCGTAGTATTTTACAAGATAATTGGTTAGATCAAATAAAGATAAAGATTCAACAAATAATTTATCGCCAAAATGTTTAGTTGGAACTTTTTACAGTGGAATGCGCGGTCAAGTACTTCGAATAAGGGACAACTAAAGCGGTGTCTATACGACTATAATATACATGTTGCTTTAGTCAGCGAAACTTGGCTGACGCAAACTAAATATATTCATTTTAGCGGGTGCAATATTTATAGAAAAGATAGAGATGACGGGTACGGGGGTGGGGGGTAGCTGTACTTGCGAAAAATAATTTGCATTATAAACCACTTCTTTCTGGTTTAAGTAAACCGAATGGTCTAGAGTGCGTTGCGGGAGAAATATCGCAGGGTAACAGAGGACAAACAATAAATGTTTATTCCATATATGTAACACCTACAGCAAATATTTCTGCTGAGCAATGGAAACGATCTTTTAGCAACTTGAAAAAACCATTTATTGTAGGGGGAGACTATAATGTCCACAATCTGGCTTGAGGCTGCTCGTGGACAGATATTAAGGGGAAACGTTATTGGACGCTCTGGAAGAGTGTAACTTGGTTTTTTAAATACGGGTGCAGAAACTTTGGTCGGATTACCACAGAGCAGTTCCAGATCAGCAATAGATATCACGGTTTGTTCTCCTGATATTGCACATTGTTTTGACTGGAAAGTTCGTCATTTTACCGTGGGCTCCAATCATTACGCAGTTGAATATTCATATATAATGCACAGAAATATTAATGACAGTAACAGCCAAAATAATACTTTTCCACAAAATGTAAATAACAGTGTAAATAATAGTTTATCCAATGTTTATTTATCTGCATATAGCAAGAAATGGAATGTAAATCAATCTGATTGGACTCTTTTTTTCTTACCATATGGAGCAAAATAATGTTGAGGATAGTCAAAAGACAGTTAATAAATATGATACCTTTTTAAAAGTGTCAATGTTGCAAGTGAGCAATTAGTCCCATCTAAGAAGAAAGGGTCTAATAAAAAACTTAATAAAGTCTGGTGGAATGATAATTGTCAACAAGCCATAGCCTGTCAAAATCGAGCCTTGCGAGACTATAAAAGGAACCCTAGCATGCAAAATTTTATTAACTACAAACAAGCCCAAGCAGTCGCAAAAAAACAATATTAGAAAGTAAACGAAATTCTTGGAAAACATTCTGCAATAATTTAAGTATAAATACTCCCATAACAGAGATATGGAATTAAATTTAAAAAATAATACTTTATAAACCTTATTCGACACATACAGTTGACGAACATTGGGCATACAATATTTGTGTAAAATAATACCAGCTTAGGTTCAAAAATGTATTGATTATGAGACTGATCAAGAGGGACATGAGTTCATTGAATCTATTTATTTCGACGAACTGGAACTATATCTTAAATATACAGCAAATTCGGCTCCAGGTGTCGATAACTTACACTATTTAATGTTATCGAAATTACCCCATGCATGGAAAATAGAACTACTTGAGATATTCAATCAAATTTTTGAATCTGAACAAATTCTAAATACCTGGAAAATCTATGTGGCCGTGTATTTCTTAAAACCTAAAAAAAAACCACAAACAATAGATTCATAAGGAGTGATATGTCTAGCGTCTTGCGTACTGAAAACATATGAAAGAATGTTAAAAACTTCTCGGCGCAGCAAGTGCGTTATGGTAGTGAATTTTCATAAAAATGATTTTAATAGCTAACATGTTTTTTTAAGAAAGCAGGCATCAATCTATATAGTAGAAACAATATGCTATGTTTCATCAAAATAACTTTATTGTTTGAAAACGTACAAAAATTTCCGAAAGTAAACTTAAATTGTTCCCGAAAAGCTGGTTTCCTGGTCAACTTTATAGGTTAATAGCAAATTGAGCTATTCAAATTTGAAGCATTTAATGAAAATTCGCTACCATAACGCACTTGCTGCGTCCCGAATTTCTTTTCTTACAAAAATGTATTATATTTCAATGGAAAATGCAAAAATCCAATAAACATAGGGCGTGCTCGATTAAAAAATTCGCTACCATAACGCACTTGCTGCGTCTCTAATTTCTTTTCTTACAAAGATGTATTATATTTCGATGGAAAATGCAAAAATGCAATAACATGGGCGTGTTCGATTAAAAAAAAATTGAATCACCAACGACTTATGGGCCACCCTGTAATTGTGGAAATATTTTTTAAGATGTAGCTTAAGACACCCTATAATTAATGTATACCATTTTTTTTTCGTAACTTGCATAATAATGGACATATTGAGCTTTAATGATTTGACAAAAATGATATACCATTAAACAATAAACTCTATAGCCAACACCACTGCCAAAGCATCAGAGAAAGGGTGTATTTTCAATTAATATTCTGGAAAAATTTTAGTAAAATGAAGGACAATGACGATTGAAACTAAAAGTTCAGGCTTTGTAAAGCATTATTCTTGAGACATTTTCTTTCCATAGCTGATATTAATTTCAGGTTCATTGGCTAAATATTACCAATTTTGACCTTTGAAATCGCGACTTTGGCGTTTTGAGGAAAACCCAAATTTATTTTTCTTTAAATGCCTTTAACTTTTTTCCCTTTAGCCTACAGAGCTAGGTAGCTTACCAATGATGATATTCACCCGCGTACCAAATTTGGTTGCCCTTACTTTGTTAATTCTGGAGATATAAATTTTTTTCGAATGAATTTCCCGGAAAACCTCGTCCAATTTTCCTGACTAACGAACTTATCCAAGCCATTTACAAAAGGAAGGTATGTGCCAAATTTTATCAAAATCGGCCCATTCTTTTTTGAGTTATCGGTGTGATATATATATATATATATATATATATATATATATATATATATATATATATATATATATATATATATATATATATATATATATATATATATATATATATATATATATAAATTGAGACTGACCCCGGATATGGGTTCTAGGGGTCCTAGTTCGCGCTCATTTACAAATTTTTTTCAAAATTTAAAAGGCGGGATCTCCCCATTAGTGAATTTTTTCTACGAAAATTCACTTTAAAAAAAACGTTTAGAATCTTGGCTCGAAGTTAATCACAAACTTGGAAAAGCACAGTTTGGTTTCAGAAAAGGTTGTTCAACAGCTGAAAGCTTGACACACCTGATCACAGATATAAATTTGTCAGTTACAAATTCAACAGCTGTGGTAGTCTTATTTGTAGATATCTCTGGAGCATATGATCATGTTAACCAGAAAAATTTTAAAACTATACGAAACTCGACAACTGTTTCTCAAAGTTAACGAAAAATTAATTGGCCCAAGAATAACGAATATAGGATTGCGTCAAGGGGAAATTTTAAGACCATTACTATATCTCAGATACGACAGATTTAGAAAATTATCTGGGTGACATTGTAGTTTTACAGTTTGCAGACGATGTCTGTATATACGCTAAGGTCCTAAACATTGAAGAAGGTATAACACAGCTTAGAAAAGCAACGGAAAATTTTGAGGTATGGTGCTATAAAAACGGTATATCTATGTGTGGAAAAAATGCCAGTTGTGTATATTCTGATCTTCTACAAAGCCTTTATAAGATCGGTTATGGATTACGGTGCCATATTTTATCACCAAGCAGCAGACGTGCATCTCGGCAAGTTAAAGATTTCAAAACAGATGTATAAGAATCTGCTTGATTAAAAAGTACTCCTATAGATAATCTAAGAGCAGAAAGTGGCGAGATGTCCCCATGTCATAGAAGACTGATGCTGGCAGAGAGAGTCGTCATAAAAATGTATTAAAAGAGTGACGTTACTACAAAACTTCATAAACTTTTTATCTACGACCTGATAAAACAATTTTGTGTGAAAAAAAAATCGGTACCTCTAGTGGAATCATATAACAATATCTTGGATTTAATGCAACAGGTTCAACAACATGAAGTCAACCCAAACTTATATGAGGGATTTAGGCAATTATCCACAAAATTTCAGACATCACTTATTATTAAAGTATGATTTAGAAAATGTAATGCCCAATGCGTACCATATTTATACTGATGGATCAAAAACGGCGAATCCACAGGTTACGTAATTTATGACCCCCAAAACGAATTTAACAAAAAATCTAGAACAAATAGAATTATGAGCATATACACAGTTGAGATGTTAGGTATATGGAAATCCCTTAGATATATAAAAACTATTAACCAAAAAAGTTTTATTATATTATCTGATAGTAGAAGCTGCATAGATAAATTAGAAAATATATATGTTTCAAAAAAATGTGAATATCTGACCTCATTGATGAGTGAAACTTTATACGAGCTTGAAATGAATGGGAAACAGATTATGTTTTGTTGGATAAAAGGACACAAGAATAAGAGGAAACGAAAAAGTAGATACTTCGGCAAAACATGCCTTACTAAATGATTGCATCGCAATAGAATTATTATGCCCAGCAAACGATATTTTAAATGAAATAAAGAATTGAGTAAAACGATACTAAAATGGCAATATTACAAAGAACTACAGGTAAGTCTTCCCAAAAAAATCTTGCTTTCTAGACATGAATTTAGAGAAAAACTCTGTCAAAGCAATTTGCAGGCTACGATTTGATCATGCCTTATTTCCCGCATATTTATTTAAGATAAATATTAGAGAAAATCCTTTTTGTTAATGTAGCGAGTTAGAGGACGCCGAGCATTTATTGTTGGGTTGTGTAAAGAATAAAAGTGTTATTAATAAGTATTTGAATGTGTTATATAATATACAAGTGCTTGTGCCTCCCTTCAACTTAAAGCATATTTTACAAACAAAAAATAAAACAGTATACCAACTTCTTGTGACAATGCTCAAAGAAATGAAGATTAAGGTGTAAGAATATTTGCACTGTTATTAATATAAGCTAGATATACTGTGAGTACATTGTAAATAGATTGTAAATAGTAATACTAGATGGAAACCTAAATGTCTTTCCTGCACTATCAGTGGTTCTCGTTTGTGTAAAATTGGCCATGACAAACCCCGTGGTCCAATGTGTCCCTGTTTTCCCAAATAATGAATTGAAAAAAAAAACATCAAAAATACATAAACAAAAAATAATGATAAAAGAAAACAATACAAAAAAAACAACAAAAAAGAGAGAAAAGAAAGTCACTAATAACAAAAATTAAGGTAGAAAAGGTATAAAAGTATCTTAAAGAATGATTAAGGAAAAATTAAAAGGCTTTCACTACCAGACAACTGTTTTATTCTTAAACCTACGCGTTTCGGCCCATTAATGAGCCATCCTCAGGGGTTTAGACCTAGAATGCAAAAAATGGTTGTCAGAAACTATGTTTCTAGTAGGTCTACCATGCGAGTGACTAACACTGCAACTACAGAAAGACACAAGGTCCAACAAACTAAGTGTCAAAATAATTTTTGATATATATATATATATATATATATATATATATATATATATATATATATATATATATATATATATATATATATATATATATATATATATATATTATGAAGTTAAATACTTTGATCAAACTGAAAAAACTCTGAGATGAAACTACCAGATACACACAAACAATGAGGCAGCAACTTGCAGCTGAAACTGAAGATGAATCGTCAGAGGAAACATAAAAAGTTCTCTGTTTAAAATAATAAAAGAAGATCCACCAGAAATCAGTAGAAGCAAGGCAATATAAGGTGAAGATACCGCAAACAGAACTTCTAAGAAACATAATTTTCTTATAGATGATTTTGCACAAATAATGAACCAAGCAGAAACATAAACAGAAAAATACAACGTAGTTTACAGATATGAGGGGCTCATGAGAGAAGTGAACAATTAATGAGAAACAACTAAAAAGAACAATTTGAAAATAAAACAAATGCTTAGAGATACGAATGTCCAAGATTGGCTAGTTCGTATATTGGCGAAGAACCCATAAGTACTGTGAAGAGGTACTCTAAAGAGGCTAAAGCTAGAGTCGACGTCGAATGTCCGCAAATTACAAAAGAGTATAATAAACATATGGGTGGAGTGGATCCCGCCGATATGCTCGTGGCCACATACAGAACAGGATGTAAAACACAGAAATATTATATGTGTGTTTTTTCTCAGTTACTTGATATATCCGTGAATAATAGTTCCATTCTTTACAAGCGTGAATTTCACACAGCAAATCCTAATTCGAAACATTTGTCGTTGAAGCAATTTAGGCTTAGTATTTTGCAAATGTGATGTTTAATTTAAATCGCCGAGGTAGGACAACACTGGCTAGTCCTAAAATAGTAAGAATAAACATACCAGTGGTGCCAAGACCCCCAATGAAGTATGACGAAGTGGGCCATTTTACCAATTTTGACGACAAAAAAAGATGTACGTGCCGAGAAACTGCTTTTTTGACTTTCATGTGAAAAAGTAAATTTACTGTCTTTAATTATTTTTTGCTTACTTTGTAAATGATGTCGTTTTTGTTTTATTTTACTTATCGTTAGTTTATAGGGACATTACTTACTTGTGATATGTATGAAACTGCAATATTAAATTAATTGTATGTTGTATGTTAATTAAATGTTAACTTTAATTAACATACAACACCATTTTGTTTGCCGCTATATTAACAGATTCACATTACAATTTTTTCCATAAAAAAACATTTTTCTGATAATATGAAGTTAATTTTGGGTCAAATCATGCCTAATAAATATCAAAAAAGCATTAACAAACTTTTTATTTTTCTTATTATGATTTGCCAATTAGAGGGTTAATAGCAACGTTTGAATAGCAAATATGTCTTTCAGTGAATTTTCGTAGAAAAAATTCACTAACGGGAGATCCAGGCTTTTGAATTTTGAAAAAAAAAATTGTTCAACTGAACGCGAATTAGGGCCCATAGAACCCATATCCGAGGTCAGGTTAAATTTATATATATATATATATATATATATATATATATATATATATATATATATATATATATATATATATATATATATATATATATATATATATATTCTTTAGTTTTACCGCACAATTTTAAATTATAAGAGTGCAGTCCTGGATGTCACAAGGGTCTGACATACCTACAGTGTCTTGTGCGCATGTCCCAACTTTTGAAAATGGGACCTGCAGAAATCAAGACCTGGACTAATTTTATTCGTTCGTCAACTTCGGAAAGCATGACTTCATATTCGTTAATCGTTCATTCGTTTCCCACTCGCTTGCACGGAGTGCAACAATTCGTATACGACCCGCGTTTCCTCGTAACCCGAGTCCTAGAGTTAAGTATATTAATTCTATTCGTTCGTGAACTTCGAAGAGCATAACTTCGTATTCGTAAATCGTTCATTCGTTTTCCAGTCGTTTACACCGAGTGAAACACTCCGTATACGACCCGCGTTTTCTCGTAACGCGAGTGCCATAGTCCAAGTATGTTAAGCCTATTCATTCGTTAGCTACGAAGAGCTTCACTCCATTTCGTTTTCCTTATTCATTTTATTCATTTCCAAGTAGTTGCACCGAGTGCAACAATAACAATTTATATTCGACCACGCGTTCTATTAGAACGCGTGCCGCCAATATTAATGTACATGTGTGTTGTGTTTCTTTAGCGCCGGCCTATTTCCGCGATTATGGCCAATCACCGACTCCAGGAAGCAGTTTCACCTCACTATTCTGGATTTTTTTTCTGAATCTCTGCCTTTCTGTAAGAGGGTAGGAATCTCTAACTTGCGCTAGATCGCATGGACACGGGACCGACGGCTTTACGCCCCCTCTAAAGGAAGGAACGTGCAGACATTCAACTTGCTCAAATACAATGCCACAACCTCGGTTGATGTTAATGTTACAGTTTGTACTGAAGAAATTAAAGGGGAACCCTGGGATCGAACCCAGTCCCTTCGGTTCCGAGGCACATGTTCTCACCTCTGAACCACCGAGGCTCTATATATTAATGCACACAAATTGTAAATAGTTTATATACTTTTAAATATATGCCTAAGTTAAGTGTTTACAATCCTTGGTGGTCCACGGGTAAGAACGTGTTCCTCTGAACGGAAGGATACTGGGTTCGATTCCCAGGGTTTCCCTTTCACTTTTTCAGTACAAACCGCAATAAATTAACATCAACCGAGTTTTTGTCATTGTATTTGAGCAAGTTGAATGTGTGCACGTTCCGCCCTTAGGAGGGGGCGTAAAACCGTTGGTCCCGTGTCCATGCGATGTTAGACACGTGAAAGATCCCTACCCTCCTTACAGAAAGGCAGGGGTTCGGCAAACATTTCCAGGAGGTGAAACTGATCCCTGGTGTCGGTGATTGCCCATAGTCGCGGAAATAGGCCGACGTTAAAGTAAAAACAGTGTTTACAAGTGATTTAATTTTCATAACACGATACAGTTCACTTTAATACGTAAACTACAATTCACGAACCAGAGACCACTAACATTTTTGGTCAATTCGAATCGAATTATTCAACGCAATTGTAGTTATCGCTGATAACCACAAACCAAAGCAGAAGAGGAAGTTAGTTCATCAGAAAATTTGATTGGAAAACCGATACCAGCAGTCAGAGCAGCCAGCACTTGGGTACATGGTGAGTCTCATTTTCCTTATCCTTAAAACCATGTTTTTTATTTAGTTATTCATTCTTGTTTATTGTAAGAATTTATTTGTACTGGATGCTGTAATCGTTTTTAAGTAAGATTTTTATCATTCATTTTCTTTAAATTATTATTTTCTTTTAAATCGCAATAACTACAAAAGAGCTTGTCTGAAACCCAACAAGTTACCTATTTTAATTAAAAAGAGGGGTTCTTTAAAGGCCTCTCTAACACGCCTTATAAAATTTGTAGACAATTATACAACTCAGGATAGCGAAAATTTGAAAGCACAGTTATCTGACTGCAAAAATGGCCTAATCAATTCCAAGAAGTGCAAGATCAAATAGATATTTTAGATGACACCGTCGAGGGGAGCTCACGTATTGAAAACGCAGAAATTAAAACTTTTGAAAATAGGTACTACGAGGTTTGTCACGTGCAGAAAAATTACTTACTAATCCAAACCTAACTACCACTAATACTGGTGATTATTCAGGAGACTGGATTTCCACAGCCTCCAAATTTAATTAATTCAAGCGCGGTCACAACACCTTCCTTACCCGACGTCATCTCATTGAAACTGTTTTCTGGCAATATACAACCCAAACATAATGTTCGATTTGAAAGTAACTTCGTATGTTACAGCCAATGACAAGATGCGCTCTATGTAAAAATAAACATTAGTTATACCAGTGTATAGAATTTAATAAATTAACACCCGATTCGCGGCCCAACGAAGTCAAAAGGTTGCATTTGTGTGTTAATTGCTTGCGCCGTGGACAACATAAGTCAAAAAGTTGTACATTCGGCAGCTGCAAAAAATGCATCAGTCATTGACGCAATTATGTGTTGCAAGACAAGTAATAAAGATAGTCAGTCGCACAGCAATGTTCAACATCCTAATTCTAATACAAGCCTTTACAGCGATACCCCGCCTAGCACCTACACTAACTGTTGCTATACTAAAATATCACTGTTCTATTCTCTGTTATTAAAGGGTAGAATAAATTCGCAACCCATTATTCAACTGGTATCTCAGGTCTGGTTCCATATGAAAATTTCCAAACAGTCGTCATGCTTTCTTTCGCCTCTTCCAATACAGCTACCAGACATAAGCCGATTATAGAAGCTTGAGGATGTCTCGCATAAACCAGAGTTGTCAGATCTTAGTCGCCTTAACCCGTGCGAAATTCATTTTAAAAATAATTATTTGTTCGCTGAGGGTCAATTTAAATTTGTTTTACCGCTGCAACAAACTCATATCAACATTGGGGACACTCGCGCTGTAGCTTTAAAACGATTTAATTGTTTTAAACGAAAATTATTAGCTCAACCAAAGCTTCGTGCTAAATACGTATAAGTTATGCAGAATATAGAAGCGAGACAAAAATTTCCGACGAATCATAATATAAATCACAATAGATTCGCATTTGAGGAGTTATACACCATCCTAGTACAGGTGGAGGCTTGCATGAAATCCCGCCCTCTTACCCAAGTGTCAAATGATCCCGATAACCTAACACCCGTAACTCCTGGCCACTTCCTCATACTTGGCTCACTAAAAGCGCCCCCTGGGAGACTGGTTTTTGATCAAAATCCAAATAGCCTGCCCCGGTTTTGGAAACGATGGTCCCACAATACATCGCTAGTCTTCAGCACCGAGGAAGGTGACAAACCGGTTCTCACTGTGTCATTCGTACGGGGGATTTAGTGGTAACACGCGGATAAATGGACCACCAACAATGAGCCATTGTAACACCAAGTCGCCTTCCCATGAACAGTATATCCGAGTCAGTAATCACAGTACTAACAGATAAGAAGGACAGAACCGAACACCCTTCCAAAAACAAAGCAACCCACCTTTTTATAACGTCTAATTTCAGAGACCATTTCAACAGAATTTCACATCTCACCTAAATAACACAGAAATTTTTTATAGCAGTGAAAACGAAGTAAATTACGAAATAAATAATGTAGAGTATGAAATAAACCTTGAAAATTCGCCACCAGAAACATACGATATTCAACAACAAAATATTCCAATTGCCGGCACCTCAACGCAAGAACCGTAATAGATATAAACAATATTAGCGCCTTAAGCCGTTTACCTTATATATAACTCAAAGAAATCCAGGGTAAACTTTTATTAGATTTGGGTTTTTCAAAAATCTTTTGAATCCCATAGTAGCATACTATAAATTTTCAGACAACGTATACGAATAGCCTTTTATTATACGGACTGGTCACGGCACGTCGAATCGTGCAAATATTAAACTTAATTCAATTTCAGATAAGACACAAGAATTTTGTCTTTTTAATTTTAATAATCGATTTTAAAAATCACAATCTATATATAGGCAATAAATGTATCAAAATACAATTCCCACCGGAACATAGCGATAATCAATCGGTAACGATAGAAACCAAAGCAGATGGTTTACTATCATCCGAAAACCAAATAGATTTAAATAATGTAGTAACCCAAGAATATTTTGTAAGTAATAATGAACTCGACATAGTAAACCGAATATTAAATGACACCGAACAAAGTTATATAAACACATAATAAGCCAGTCAGCAGATTAAACAGACAATACGCTTTTGAAACACTAGATAGCCAGAACGAATGTCATATGAACCGGCCGTTAAACAGAATAATATTCCACAAGCAGTTCGGATGAACAATATAAATATTAAAAATACGAGGGGCAACCAAAAACAAATTATAAATGAAAAAGCAATAATCGAGCAAATAGATACGGATTATTTAAACGATGAAGAGAAGCAAGTATTATTTAATTTATTGTCGTAATATCAAGACATCTTTCTAAATAAAAATGAACCTTTGACTCACACCAATGTAATAAAACACCGAATAAGGACGACCGATGACATACCCGTCCATTCTAAATTATACAGATACCCTTACGTACATAAACCAGAAGTAGACCGACAAATAAATGACATGCTAAAGCAAAACATTATTGGGGAAAGCCAGTCCCTATTAGCTCACCAATTTGGGTTATATAAAAAAGGACAAATCAAATAAACAAAAATGGAGAATTGTGGTATATTACAGGAAACTAAATGAGAAAACGATAAGACAGACAGCCAATTCCCAAAATAGATAAAATATTAGACAAAATCTGGAGAGCCTAATATTTTTCGACGATCGATGTAATATCTGGATATCACCAAATCGAGATGGACCACAGGGACATAGAGAAAACAGCGTTTACAACTGATACAGGCCATTGGGGGTACACTAGGATGCCCTTTGCGTTACCCGGGGGTCCAGTAACCTTTTCCAGGCTCATGCAGAACGTATTAGAGGGCCTAATTGGACAAGCATGCCTTGTATGCATGGATGACGTCATAGTCTTCTCCACGTCATTACAGGAACACATAGAAAAACTAAAACTGGCATTCGAGCGTTTCAGACAAAGCAACTCAAAGATCCAGCTAGACAAAAGCGATATTCTAAAGAAGGAAGTCGAGTTTCTAGGACACGTGGTCAGCCCAGACGGGATTCGTCAGAATCCAAGGAAGCTGGATGCAATAAAGAAATTCCCAATACGTAAAACCCGCAAAGAAATCAAATCATTTCTAGGACTAGTTGGATACTATCGTAAATTCATAGAAAACTTCGCACACGTCACGAAGCCATTAACCAAATGCTTAAAGAAAACCTCTAAAATAAACATTAACGACGAGGAATACATTGCTGCCTTTAACTCATGTAAAGACATTTTAATGAATTCACCTGTGCTAATACCACCAGATTTTTCCAAAGATGTTATATTAACAACAGATGCTTCCAATGTAGCGATAGCTGGAATGTTGAGCCAGCGTGAACAAATTCGGACCACCCGATAGCTTACGATAGTCGTACATTGAACGAAACAGAATCTAGGTACAGCACGATAGAGAAGGAGTTATTAGCCATCGTGTGGGCAACAAATTATTTCAGACCATACTTGTACGGACGGAAATTCACCATCTATACAGACCATAAACCGTTAAAATGGTTATTTTCTTTAAAACAACCAAACTCAAAATTACTCCGTTGGAGATTAAAACTAGAAGAATATTAATTTAAAATCGAGTATAAGAAAGGAAAGTTAAACTGCGCAGCAGATGCACTTTCCAGTGTAGAAATAAACCCACTGGATAGAGATAGCCAATCAATGGCCAATAATATTGACCAAGAGGAGGAAATAATAGAAATTGACGATGACGAAACAGCTAATTCAAATGCAGAGTCATACTCAGCACCCGGTATACCGATACTCGAGGAAGAAATCGTTGACAGCAAAACCAATCAGATAGTTTTCAAAAATACGGATAAACCAGACATATTCTCAGTCAGAAAACACAAACAAAATTGCATATATGCAAACTTTAATTTAAATGAACCCAACGAAATAGAAAAATGTATAAAAGAATACTGTTTGCCCCAGAGGAAATATTATTGTGTATTTGTAAATGAAGAAGATTACGAACTAGTAAGTTCGGCAATCAATAAAAATTTTAATAACGTGGAATCACCAAAATTTTATAGATGTTTGGAAATTAGGAATGAAATTAACGAGGACGAGTTAACCAAGACGATCATGAAATATCATGAGGGAAAGAGTAATCATCGAAGAGCGGAAGAAACATACCTGAGAATGAAGAAAAAATACTACTATCCCAACTTAAAGAAACATATAGAAGAGTATGTACGAAATTGTGAATTATGCAAGACATGCAAGTACAACCGAAACCCAGTACAAATACGTGGAGACTAACAGATGGAATTTACTGCACCTACATGACTTGACACAATTACATAAAGACTACGACCAAATAAAGCAACACTACGCAAACACTATTAAATTCATGACGACCGACTACCATTCTGGAGATCAAAATTTCATAATAACGTTCAATTTTACTATAGAGAACATAGATGATATATTTTATAGGATTTTTCCAAATATGAATACTTTTAATAACAAACAGAAACGTGGCATAATAAACGGACTAGGTTCTATATTTAAATCAATCACAGGAAATCTAGATTCACAAGACGGAGAACGTATATATCAGGCAATAGAGGTTTTGACAACAGATCAAAATAAAATTCATGAATTTTTTCAATCGCAAAATCCCCTCATGATTGACGCAATAAAATAATTTAACCAAACAATAGCCAAATTGAATCATAATCACAACACAATAGTGAATAGAATAAACGAATTGGGAAACACAATTGATAGCCTTAGGAGCGAACAACTAACTCATTACCACCGCATAAAAAATCTGGTGGAATTACTCACACAGTTAAGCCATTTACTGAACAATATTCAGGAACTGGCGTTAACAACCGAAAATGCAATCACTTTTTCAAAATTAGGAATATTTCACACGTCAATATTAAAACCAAAATTTATAATAAAATAAATCAATAAAATATAAAATTATGTAACTAATCCAAAATTAATAATAACCACTGATCTAAGTCTATACGAAAAAATATTTAAAATAAAAGCAGTTCAAAACAATTTCAAAATTATCTTTCAAATAATGATGCCGCCAGTAGACGAATCAGAATATGATTATTATCAGTTATACACTTTGCCTGTCCCTAGAAATCCCCATACTTTCATCATGATAATTCCTAGAACCAGATACCTTTTCCTAAGCAGTAAACAATATGCATATCGCAATGAAGAATGTCAAAATTCAAAGAACCAAATGTATTTCTGTAAAGACGACAATCTAACAACCATGAATGATCAAAACCCATATAAAATCAAATTAATCAAATTTCAAATCCATAAATATCTGTAAACAAGGAATAGTCAAAATTATTAAACCAACCGTTTCGAGATATGGAACCAATCAATACATCGTTATAGCACCAGAGGAAACAAATGCCAAGCTAACTTGCAAGGAACAAGAGTGGACCAAGATCATAAAGGGTACCAACCTAATCAACCTTCAGCCAAATTGCCAAATAAAAATCGGAAACAAAATTTATAAAACCGGCCCAACAACATCTGAAACTCAACAACTGTTCAATCTACCCAAATTAGAACCCCCAAACCAAGAAGATCCATTAATTCTAGAAAAAGTACCTGAATTAACACTAGACAACGTACAGCTACACAACAGTTAATTAATAATTGTATCTAATTTTATATTATTATTGTATTAAGTAGTCATTTTGTAAAGTAGTGAATACATTGTTTTAAAAAATTCAAACGTCTTAACCGTAAAGTTAAGTCGCGACAACAATATAGCTCAATGCGAGTGGACACTTGGCCGTGTTATCAAACTTCATCCAGGTGGCGATAGTGTATCCAGAGTTGCTAACCCTTGAAACTAACAACAGAGCAATAATTCAGCATGCAGTGAATCGTCTTGCAATACTGCCATGCATTGACAAACACTTTATAGACATTTTTTTATTATCCTATTTGTATAAATTTTACGTATTTTTATGTGTAGTTTTTAAGTATGTTTATATTTAGGTTAGTTTTTAAGGTTGCCACTTCAAGGCGGCCGATATGTTTAGTTTTACTGCGCAATTTTAAATTATAAGAGTGCAGTCCTGAACGTCACAAGGGTCTGACATAACTACAGTGTATTGTGCGCATGTCCCAAACTTCGAAAATGGAACCTGCATAAATCAAGACCTGGACTGATTCCCTTCGTTCGTCAACTTCGGAAAGCATGACTTCATATTCGTTAATCGGTGATTCGTTTCCCAGTCGTTTCCACCGAGTGCAACAATTCGTATACGACCCGCGTTTTCTCGTAACGCGAGTGCCATAGTTAAAGTATATTTATTCTATTCGTTCGTCAACTTCGAAGAGCATGACTTCATATTTCGTTCATCGTTCATTCGTTTCCCAGTCGTTTGCACCGAGTGCAACAATTCGTATGCGACCCGTGTTTTCTTGTAACGCGAGTGCCATATATATATATATATATATATATATATATATATATATATATATATATATATATATATATATATATATATATATATATATATATATATATATATATATATATATATATATATATATATATATATATATATATATATATATATATATATATAATTTGGTAACACCGTTCTAATTTATCCAAAAAGTTAGAACTTTATTTAATTAGAAACTACAATGTGTTACTTATATTAATATTATAAAATATAAATTATAATAAATTTGAACAGAGAGATAAGAGTGAATTGGATACGTTACAATTACCGATTGCTAGCTTTTACAAGTTGTGATTCTCGCAGGTAATCTGTGTGCACAAAGGTAATGATTAATAAACAGTTTATAATGTACATTCAATAAACCATTGAACTTTATATTAAAACTCAGCAGATTCCGGTCGATGGGTTCTTCCTGGTTATTCGGATCACCGTGGGATATTCTAATATCAATTATATTAGCTGGAGTGTTGGTGACGTATTTCCTCCACCGTTAATTTTGAGCACGTCCTCGTGTTCAACTTGGGATGGTTTCTTCTCCTTCAATAAGGGTGTCCATCTCATCTTGGAGCAAATCACTACAGTAATAACGATGGTTACTACTATAAGGTAGTTGCACACATGTGGCCAGTATGTAACAGTGGATGTCGCTGGGCTTCTAAGGGTTGTTGTTCAGTTCTCAACTTCTTCAGGTGGGCTGGACTAAGACGGTTTCACGTTTCTCTTTTGTAAGTGGTAACTTCAGGTCTAGTTGTCATGTTATGTTGAGCTGGTTCCAATATTATGAACCTGGAGGTATAAGGGCCTTATGATTTTTAGGTAAAGGGTTATTTGGAAGTAGGAACCGTATGAGGCGTAAAATTGGGACTATTAGTGACCAAATGATTGTATCTCTCGCTAGATTATAAATTTAGCAAAATTGATAATTTTACTTGTGAATTTTTGTCAAATTTAGTCAATTCATATTTGTTATAAACTAATCCGATATGTTGTCTTATTTGTGTCAATTATGGTCAATGAAATATTTCAATGTTTGTAAGTTCATTGGAGTTAAAAGGCATAATAATTTTTGAACAATTTGATACCTAATAATTTTGACTAATGAAATTTGATATTGAATAAATTTTTTTTTTCATCACCTAGTTTATCAAATCTGTCAGCTATCATCTGAAGATCAATTTTCTAGATTGTTAGTTAGCTGTATCCAGTCTCTATTTTTTAACACTTTGTGTTATTTGGAGCTGGCGTGACAGCATACTACTTGGTTCCGCAACTAGGTGGCGGCACGTCCACCACTTACTGAGTATTTTAAGACTGGCTATACGATAGCCGTATTTCTTTTGGTGCATTTTTGCTACAATTAGTATGCCGTACTGAAGAGCTCTAATGAGAGCGAAACCGGTCTACGGTTCTAATTGTTGCGAAAATGCATCAAGTCTTACAATGATCTATTGTTTTTGTACGATTTTTTTGTAATTATATGTGCGAAAGAATTTCTAGTTGTCACCATTTCACCTTGGCTTAAACACAATCTAGTAAACTTTTTGTTTAATTCACTAGGGTCGTCTTAATCAAAATTTGAATTTATTTGCTAAAATACCTAGATACATTAAAATTAAAATAAAATTATGAATAACTATTCTGGCTATCTAATCTTAGTAATTTTTATCTTCGAGTTGACGGAGCTGGTTGAGGTTCGTCATCAGGGGGATGAGGTTTCTGCAAAGGAAATTTCTTTCTCACTTTTTACATTTTTTAAATGAGCAGTTTTCTTTTGTGAGTCAGATAAAAGTAATTTGTTTTGATTTACTTGAACTGGGTTTTGATAAATTTTCTATGAAGGGTTAGTTTTCTTTCACATTAATAGCTAACTGTTCTGCCTCTATTTGAAGTATTTCATTGCGGTTTTAATCTTCTTTTTTTTTTAGTATTGTTTCTGACTTTTCTTTGGATTTTCTGTGTATTTGGTCGAAAAATGGCAATATTTCTTTCAGCCTTTTATGGTTATATTCTTCGTACAATGGTGGTCTATAGGTTCTAATTTGTCATATGGACCGTAAAGAAGAGAAAAGGGAGTTAATGAGTGAATTGCTTGATTGTATATTCAGATACATGTAATCATAAGATCAAGAGGTTTTTCCAAGGGGTTCCCTAATTTTATTGCTCTTAATTTTTCCAATATAGTTGAATGAAATCGTTTAACTGGAGAATTTGAGTTATGACTTTAAAGGGTAGTTATGTGTAATTTTATATTAAATAAGTCGCAATATTCCTTAAGGGTTGCGTTATCAAATTCCTTGCCTGGGTCACATACGAGGGTTGAAGCATAATTATGATGAGAGAAAAAGTTTCTGAGCTTACTTAAGAGCGTCAGAGCTGTTGCGTCTTTAATAGAATAGGCTTGTGCATATTTACTAAATGAATCTATGATGATAAGAAATGCATGATTGTCAAAACTAAACACATCTGCATGTATTACTTCAAAAGGTTATTTGGCTAATAAGGGTCCCGAGAAGAAACTTATAGGGTCGACGCGCATATTTTGCCTGTAAACAAATGTCGCATTTATTCATAAAACTTTTTATGAATTTTTTCATATTTGGCCAATAGATGTTTAATTTGAGATGTTCCCCAAGCAACAAATTAAGGCATGTTAACCAGCACTCGAGTCCAAATAACCTAACCAAGTTGTAATTTAGTAATAATTAACCAAAATGTTGCCTTGATTGTCATAATGACTACAAATTTGGATATGCGGCTCCGAACTAGCTTATTTTTGACTATTAAAATTAACCCAAAGTCAGTAACTTACAAGTAAATAAATTGGGAAAAAATGGTTCAATTTTACTCATAAAATATACTTGAATATACTTTTGTGTTTCAATTCCAGAGTTGGTAATTTTTAGGTCGAAGTGTGCCCTAAATTGGACTGAAAATCGACTACCAAGTCCAAATACCTGAAATACCTACTTTAAGGTAATTTATTACCTAATATTAACCTGCAATATGTCTCTGTGGTATAGTAAATTGAAGGGCTTCTTATGAAGTCCAGCTTACATATATATTACCAATTTCAGTGCAATACAGCACAGGAAATATTTTGGGCACTGAGCTAACCTAAAATGGCTTTCTGATCGGCTATAGAGTCATAATTACTGCAGAAATGGTCTTCCAAGTCAAATTGCCTACCTTCAAGTTGAATATACCCATAAAATCTGACTTGAAATAAAAATTGTCCTCAAAGTTCAAAGTGTACAGCCGTTAAATACATTTGTGAATATTAAAAGTGTGCCAGTTGATAAACTTTATCAATAAAAGTTTATTCTTGTTGTTAATGTGCGTGCACCAGTAACAAATATAGTGTTACAATGGCCCCTTTGAAACCAATAAAAGTTTACAGACATACTACAAATTATTATAGAGTAGTAAAGAATGCTTGTATTCAGTTCGCTTCAAATTAATAACTATTATTTCGATAATGTTCTCTGTGTAAATCCTAAAAAAGTATGACAACTTGATCGGCTACTACTACTAGGTGTATGAAAGTAAAACTGAATTTCAATTATATGCTGGTATCAAATCAGCACGTTTCCCTCTTTAATATAATACACCCCTTTTCATGCCAAATGGAGTGAAGCATTGGCAACACAGTCAGCTGTCATGTTTATGTTTATTTACTTATTTTATTTTGTTTCTATTTTCTATTAATGTCTATATATTATGGAATCAAAGACCAAAAGCGCTGTATAATCATTCATATATGTTTCTCGGCTGTGCACGGATATAAGTAATATATATTTTTATAGACGAAAATGTTTCATTTATAATAAATTCAAACAAAATTCGTTTACCATATAGTTGAAATTCCCATAATAGGACAACATGCCTTCAAAGTTTGGTTAGTTTGCCCTGTCATTAGGGATTGTGACTTATAGGTAAAAAATAGGGCAAAATTAACTTTCAGGTCAATAATGTTAGAAGGGCAGCCATATTAATTTAATTTTGCGGTATCCATCTTGAATGTATTGGAAAATTAAAAATATTTTTTTGTTGAATAAAGTGTAATCAAATTTTAGTTCGAAAAAAACATTAAATAATGCTTGTATACCATGACGACAGGATAGTTTTGTGTTGTTTACATCACCAATCCTCCAAAATCAGAATTTCAAGAATTTTGAATAATTTTTTATTTTCACTAATCTTATCTTTTACACGGGCGCTCGAATTTTATCGCAGTATCATCATCATGTTAACAGAAAAAATATAAGCGCAGTGGTTTTTTTCTTTATACAGTGCGAATCTCCTTTATCATTGTTCCAAATATTTAAAGTAAGTTCTTTGATCATTCAAGATGTCATTTTTTAACAAATATGGACAACATCTCTACTACTCTACTGTTTGCTTATACATACATAACACATAACCACAGATCCTACAGAACCGAATAATGTCACATGCGTAGTTCGTTGTTAAGAACGTCACGGCACTCGGCGCCTAGATGTCAGATTCAAGTAAAGCGTGGCACATATTTACCAATATATTACGTCCATTGGCCCAATGTTGAATGAAAATGCCCTAAATATAACTAAAACGCCTTGGTCGAAACGCCTTGCTGGACCTATTATCGACTTCCATATTACTTTGACTTTATTCCCCACATTGGTAATATACACTTAAATTTTACTTGAAAATGACCTGTGGTGATTTGGTCGCCGACCTATTGGTAGGGCGATTTTACGTCAATTTGACTTTAAATGTTGCTTGGGTCATATGTCTCATTAATGCCGTTGTGATTATTTTGATGGTAATTTTGAATAATTTGTTTTTGTGCGTTAATTGAGGTGATGTTTTCGACTTTTTTGGAGCATTTTATCATTCTTACTAAGCTGTTAAAAAGGTTTGAGGCTACTGGCATAAGTAATCTTTTAATTTCTTGGTTTTTAAATAAAACACCGTGCACATTAGATGGGTTAATTTTCTCTTTAAAAAAAGTATTATGTTGTTGTAATTCTTATCCTTTTTGTAAATATAATTTAATTTGTTTATTTTGAAAAGGGTTTGTAGTTTGTTCACGGTTTTCTGATACGTGACAAAACAAATTTTGATTTTTAAAACGATTGATTAGGCATTCCACTATAAGAAGGCAAAATACAGAATTTTCGACAGAAGTGGGTTGTGTTTGAGTCGCTATGGTATTTCAATTTCTCCAAACTTTATAGTTTGTTTTTCATAATCTACTTTAGTTTTCTGTTTTTTAAGGTCTTTGAAACCTATAAGCGCATCAAATCTCTCATGCCATTTTATAAGTCTAAAAGAAAAGGGACAATTTATACCATATTCCTTTAACAAGGGATATCTTTTAAGAGATTCACCACTTCTTTTGTGCGGTGACTTCAATCATACTAGGATAGAGTGGAGGCGACTGACAGATACAGCAGCTTTAATGCCGGCTAACTTTGAAAATAGCTCTTCACCTCTGCTCGATGCGATTTCATTATGTAATTTTAAACAGTTTAATTGTGTTACTAATGTAAACCATAGAATACTTGATCTTGTTCTGTGCAACAATGAGACTGTTGAGAGCTATTATACTGTAGTTGTCCTCCCTGCTGTTGAATTAGTGCTCTCTATGAAAACCAAACATTGTTTGAAAAGGCCTGATAATAGCTCTTCTAATTTAAAAAAAGTCTGGATGCAGCAAGTGCGTTATGATAGCGAATCTTCTTCAAAATGTTTTTTATAGCAAATGTCTTTCTTTGATGAAAGTAGGCATCAAACTTGGTTGCCTATATAGTAGAAACAATGTACCACATTTCATCGAAATAGCTTTATTGTTTGAAAATATATAAACATTTTTCAAAAGTCTGGATGCAACAAGTGTGTTATGGAAGTGAATTTCTTTTAGTGATGGGTCGTTATTCAACTGTTGGTTATTTTTAACAGGTTGTCGAGCCGCAACGGTCACCACCAGTTGTGGATTTATAAAAAAGAACAGCTTACAAAATAACGCTTTTTGAATTAAACTAGAATTCGGAGTCGTATCTGTTTCAGTTCCACTGCAACTAACTTCGATGAATAAACATCGGTTTTCATCGGCAACTGTTAAATTTAACTATTTAACGGGATGAATGGATAAGATACTGGGAATAATATAAATATGTATGGGTATGCTATGCAGTATAGAGCATACTTTACTTCATAACATATTACTTAACAGGAAACACGTTATTTATACTCTAGTGTGCTCACTCTCGCTCATTTACAGCTTTGGGAATGTAGGATACTATCGATCGACTATCCAGTTCAAAATAACAGTGAAATAACTGAAGCTGTTATTTTCAACGGTTATTATGAAATAACGTAAACGGCTTTAACTGTTAATAGAACATAACGGTTTTTCCCATCACTAATTTCTATAAAAATGTTTTTAATAGCAAATGCGAGCAGGCATCAATCTGATTACCGGTATAGCCTATGTAGTAGAACCAATGTACTATATTTTATCAAAATTACTTATGGTTTGAAAATACACAAAAAATTTCCGAAAATAAACTTAAATGTCGGTTTCCTAACCAACAAAGCTTACGTTAATAGCAAATTGAGTTATTGAAATTTGAAGGATTTAATGAGAATTCCCTACCAAAACGCACTTACTGCGTTCAGATTTTTTTCTTACATATTTCGATAAAAAAAATGCAAAAATGCATTAAAGAATTTGTTCTACGAAAATTAGCTAAAAATTATAGACCGTTAAACCACAAACTTCCCTAAACCTACAGCGAAAGCATCAACTTAACTAAACCGACAGCCAAAGCATCAGATAAAGGGTCTACTTTAAATGAATTTTCTGCACATATTTTAGTAAAATGAAGGGCAATGACGGTTGAATCTGAAACTTAAGGGTTCGTAGAACACTCTTCTTGCAACATTTTTTTTTCACAATCCGTATTTGTTTCACGTTGTTTGCCTAAACATTGTCAATTTTGACGTTTAAAATTGCGAGTTTGACGTTTTGAGAAAAACTCCAAAATTTGTTTCTTTAACTGCCCATAACTTCTTTGTCTTTAAAGCTAGAGACCTAAATTTTGGTACAGGGTTCACTCTTTACAATACAAACACGTCTGGTTGGCCTGACTTTGTTATTTCCGGAGATATGATGTTTTTAGAAAGAAAATACAAAATTTTGCGGGAAAACCTGGTCCAATTTTATATATATATATATATATATATATATATATATATATATATATATATATATATATATATATATATATATATATATATATATATATATATATTGTTATATCATAGTTTTTGAAAAATGTTCGTCGTTAATTCTTTCTCAGGATAGTAAAAACAAACTAATAATATAAAAAAGAATTTTGGTGTATGTAAGGGGAAACATAGAATTTAGAGAATCCAGAAATAATAGATTATGAGAACATCAGCTCTTGAAATTATATAGGAGATTATATCAAATCACTAGAAAACAGGGATCACTATCGGCAGATAATTGGAACACAGCTAATTTGGAAGGGAGTGTTAATGCAGACACAAAAATTTGGATATTGTCCATTAGAGGTATCGAGAAAAAGCCCTGGTGAGATATTCAAGGAAATTTGTATAGTTAGTTTAGTCCAAACATCATGAACAGTAAATGGATGGTTTGACATAACACAGGAAGAGTAGCAAAACAAGGCACCCACTTTAAAATCAAAGAGAAATTCTCAAGTGCTATTGTTAGTTAGCGAGACAAGTAAGGTATTTATAGTTAGAATAATAGTGAACCATTTTTAGTTAGTTTTATTGTTTGATTGTTTAAGGTGTTATCATTCTCATTTTCAGATCTATTGTTGTATTCATAGCTCATTTAATCCTTTATTATACTCAGTATTTTGAAAATTTGGTTTCGTTTCATTTGTCCAGTTCTTGATAAGTTAACCAGTCCTTTTTTTTTGAGAAATAAATTATTTGATTTAAATTTTTGTCAACTTCATTGACGAGTTTTCATGCCAGAACCCCCTCTGAGAAACAAAAATATCATCATAAATTATAAAAACACTATAAATATTTATACCGTAATAATAATAATAATATATATATATATATATATATATATATATATATATATATATATATATATATATATATATATATATATATATATAAACACAGACTCCTCATTAGCGAATTTTTTCAATTCGCTAATAGGAAATTACCCTATGAAAAAACATATTCTGAATAACGTTCCTTGGCGTGGCCTGATGGAAGGTTTGGAGGTTGATCGTATGGTTCAAAAATTTTTCCTCTGTTATCTTTGATTGCATTGGGAGTCATGTTCCAATGAGGCGAATAGGGAGAAAATATCCTCCATACTTTTCTCTACCAGCAATTAAGATTATCAAAGAAAAAAATAAGTATCACAAAAAGTGGAAACTTTATAAGAACACGGCCGATTAAAATTCCTTCAAATTGTTACGAGCTCGTTGCAAGCGGCAAATTTCTAGTGATCATGGCCACTACGTGTGTGTGTTATTTATTTCTTTATCGTCGGCCTATTTCCGCGATTATGGCCAATAACCGACGCCAGGGAGCAGTTTCACCTCACTATCCTGGAAATTTTGCCGAACCCCTACCTTTCTGTAAGGGGGGTAGGGATCTTTAACGTGCCCAACATCGCATGGACACGGGACCGACGGCTTTACGCCCCCTCCGAAGGGCGGAACGTGCAGACATTCAACTTGCTCAAATACAATGCCAGAACCTTGGTTGATGTTAATGTTACAGTTTGTACTGAAAAAGTGAAAGGGGTACCCTGGGATCGAAACCAGTACCCTTCGGTTCAGAGGCACACGTTCTTACCCCTGAACCACCGAGGTTCTATGACCACTACATTAGACTGATAGAGAACTCATTTGCTTCGGACTCCAGCCGTTTCTGGCGTTGTATCTCGTTAAAGAAAGGAAATCAAGGCATACCATCTACGATGACATTACCCTGCTTCCTGGGAAGGGGGATTTGCGATCTTTTTGCCCACTTTTTAGAAGCGTTCACGAAACTGATGTGGGTATTGATTCGCGCTCTCTATTCAGCATTTATATTACTGCAGATGAAAGAATGGATTTTTTTGCACGGCTTGATGACAAAAAGGGTGCTAGACCCGACGGATTGTCGCCACAGAAATTTGGCGATTCTCTGAACCCCTGATGTTGATTTTTAATCGATCTCTGCATGCTGGAATTTATCCTATAAAATGGCAGACTGACTCGGGTATTCCTATCCATAAGGGTGGTCCTAAGACATTTAGAAAAAAATTATCGCCTGATCAGTATCTTAGATGTATTTGGAAAATTCTTTGAATCCCTGGTATATGTAAAGCTTTTTGAATTTGTCAAACACAAAACTATTCCAGGGCAGCATCGTTTTTATAGAGGCAGATCGGTTGACACCAACTTAACTTCATATACAGAATTTCTATTAAGATCTTTAGAAACCGAAAAGCAGTGGTTGCGGTGTACACCGATTTTTCCAAGGCCTTTGATAAAATAAGTCATAGCATTTTGTTGAGAAGGCTGTAGGGGATATGTGTGCGTGGAGTTCTCCTAGGCTGGGTCAGTTCGTATATTAAAAATAGATATCAGTTTATATCCATAGTAGGTTATAAATCTATCCCTTACAAATTACCATCAAGTGTACCCCAAGGATCCCACCTTCCGCCACTATTATTTCTGGTATACGTTAATAATATAAATACCTGTTTTCAGTTCTGTACATTTTTGAGGTATGCCGACGACATCAAATTATTTATTCCTATTAATTGTGAACCGGACTCTTTACATTTACAGGACCTTAACAACTTGACTAATTATTGTAGCATAAATCAGCTTTACCTCAATTTAGATAAGTGTAGTGTTATAACTTTTACTCATGGGAAACTATGGCATGAGTTTCCGTATCTCTTATATGATAATATTATCACACGGGTCACATATGTAAAAGATCTAGACGTTCCCTTTGACAGCATGCTACTATTTTACAGACATATTAACAATCTCGCTAATGACAGCTGTCGGATGCTGGGGCAAGGTGCAGTTTTTTACAATAAAAAATGTTTTATCTCATTATACAATGCGTATGTTGCCAGAAAATTGAAATTTGCGTCTTCTGTTTGTAATTCCCAGTACCTTACTCACAAGGAGCGCCTAGAAAAGATACAAAATATATTCTTAAAGTGTTTGTGCTTCAAAATTAGGTTTATATATAATTTAATAATAATTACAAAATTATGTGACACTTTTTTGAAATTCTATCATTGGAGAAGGAGGCTTGTCACAGATGGGCTGTTCCTTTTTAAGATAGTAAACGGTTTAATAGACTCTCCGGAACTTCTAAGTCAGATACGTTTCAATGTTCCAAGCCGACTTCTCAGGGTGGCAAAACTGTTTTACTTGCCCTTTAGCAGAACTAACGTGAGTGCTCGGCCATCGACATGTTCAGTGGCTCATTGCTCGGGTATAAAAAAGCTCTGAAGGTCCGACTATTGTTGTCGTCTTGATTTTGTTTCCTTATTTCCCCCCATATTAAAAGTGTACGCACAATTATGTACATATATAAGTATGTGATTGTATTTACAACTTAAATGAAATATTGTTTTAGATTTGTTTTTAGAATAATGCATAAAATTTTTGTTATCACTGCTGTATTTGAGTTTATGTGTGTGATCCTGTTTTGGGGGACAACCCCTTCGGTATCCAAACAAATAAATAAATAAATAAAACATAAATGTTCTAGCAAAGAACTTGCGTGTGTTCAATGCCCACACACACCGATAACTTGAAAAATGATGGGACGATTTTGATCAAATTTGGATATATATATATATATATATATATATATATATATATATATATATATATATATATATATATATATATATATATAGTATATATATATATATATATATATATATATATATATATATATATATATATATATATATATACAGGGTGGTGCATTTATGTAACAAAGTTCCATATCTTGTTTCCTATGAAAGGTAGAAAATATATTTTTCACTAAGTTACATAATTTTAAGCTGTCCTTATTATAAAATTATTTTCCGCTATACAGGGTGATTCATAAAAGCCTGACATGTGCCAACTTTTTTTTTTTTAATGGAACACTAGGTATATTATTTAATATTTAAACGTAGCATACTTTCGTCTATAAAACGGTATGCAGTTTTTTAGTTTTGGTAGCGGCGTTGTCAAGTTATACAAGAAATACTGAAAATTTTGACGTCTGCACGCTACTACAAAATGCCTTTTAAGTTCTCATGCGTAACTACGATTTCAAAGAAATGTTATACTCAGATTGTCAAATAGTAACTCAATCCTCTAATTTAAGTTGATTTAAAAATTAACGTACAGGGTGATTTCTATAGGGACGCCAAAGAGCAAATTTTCAAACGTGATTTTCTCAAAATTTTCAAATACAACACCCTGTATATTATTGCATAAATATGTTCAGCGATTCATTAGCTACAAATATCATTGAACAACTATATATAGAAAATCATTATTTTTTAAAATAATTTAACCTTTTCAAATATGAGCCCAACATTATTCTTTAATACTTCATAAGGAGGCTTTGGACGAAAATATGAAGTTTTGACAAAGTTAATTTATATAGTTCTGTCAAAATAAATCGTGTTGTATAATTAGGTGGATCAAATAGTGGTGTATTTTGTTCAAGTTTATAGAAGATATAGTTTTAATAACTGATATTTAAGTTATGAATTTATATAAAGAAGAATTTATCGATATGATTTATGTGTTGAGCGCGAGTGATAAAAATTGTTTACTTGCAACTCGTGTATATATATATATATATATATATATATATATATATATATATATATATATATATATATATATATATATATATATATATATATATATATATATATATATATATATCACACCGATAACTTGAAAATGATGGGACGATTTTGATCAAATTTGGCAGGTACCTTTACCAAGTTATTCTTTCGAAAAAATGCATATAAGAAAATAACAAATCTATGGTAACCAAATTTGGTACGTAGGTTTACGTTATAAAAAGTACACTATATATCAAAATTTAGATATCTATGTTATAAGGAAAAAGCTTATAACAATTAATTTAAAAATAATGTTTGGTGTTAGATCAGTTCTATGAAAATTCAATACCATAACGCACTTGCTGCGGCCAGACTTTTTTTAAATAAAAGCAGGCATCAGATCTGATTACTGGTATCACCCATAAACTAGAAACAATGAACCATTACTTTATTTGAAAAAGTACAAACATTTTCCAATGACTCCGCTATCTATCGGTAAAAGCACCGTTTCATAATGTTTGATATGTAAAACAATTAAAGTAAATCAAAAACGATAAACGCTGTCAGATTTTTTCCTAACAAACAGGCATTATAATTCTATGTAAAAAGCAAAAATGCAATAACATAAGGGGTGTTCGATTTAAAAAAAATGTATAGCCAACGACTTATGGGCCATCCTTTGATTGTCAAAATAATTTTATAAGATGCACCTCAAGACACTCTTAAATAAACGTCTAAAATTTTTTTTCCTGTCTTGTATAAAACAGATATATTGAGCTTTATCTAGAAATGTCACTATGTTCTAGGGGGCCTCGTTCGTACTCATTTGAAGAAATCTTTTCACAATTCAGAAGTCGCGGACTCCTCATTAGCGAATTTTTGCAAAATATGCCAGAAAACACCATTAAAAAACTATTAAACCATAAACTCTATATCTAAAACTGCTGTCAAAGGACCAGAAAAAATGTATATTTCAAGCTTAAAATTTAGGTTTTGTAAAACACACGTATTCGTTTCAGGTGCTTTGCCTACAAGTTGCCAATTTTGACGTTCCAAATCACGACTTTAATGTTTTTAAAAGAAAAGCTATAACATTTTCAAAGTAATTTGTCTCTCATTTCTGGACCTTTTTGTACCAAGGAAGTTAACCTTTGTCTGTAATATACAATAGATTTTGTTATCCACACAAAATATTTTGGTTTTTGCGTTTCTCTGGTTATCATTGGTACCCAAAATTTTGTTCTTTAAATGCCTATAACCTTTTTTCTCTTAACTTGAGATCTAGGTTGTGATATATAGTATACTTTACATAATATAACCATCCGTACCAAATGTGGTGGCCATAGCTTTGTTATTTCCGGAGAAATTTTCAAAAAAACCAAAAACTGGTCCAGTTTTTCTAGCTAATGAACTGTTTCAAGCCACTTTGATGATACAAATATATTAAAAATCAAAAATATTCAGTCAACTCTATTCACAATTGATTACCCACCCTACAATATTATACATATTAATGTTATTGCATTTTAAAGCTTTTATCAAGTAGTTTTCATATATAACATATTAATATTAACCCAATAAATACAGATAAGACTCATTTTTACTGCTGCGGCAAATGATCTTCGACTTTTAAAGCATGGTAAGTTGCAAAGTCTACAACAATCTGTGGGTATCCAGTTACTGAAGAGAAACCTTGGTCTTTTCGTATATCTACAAAAAATGGGTAAGCTCACATGTAAGGAATGTAAGGAATCAAGCAGACGATCGTGGGTATATAAAGCCTATTAAGTCGATCTACAAAAAGGGATTTCAAAGTGTATGAAATTTAAAACAATGTTTAAAGGTAAATTGACCATTTGCTTACAATTTAAATCGTATCAAATTAAAGTTACTCATCAAGACAAATCCTCACGCTGGGTATTCCAACGTTATTGTTGTCTAATACAATTTTCAAAGTACTCTTCTTACCACTAAACATTTTAACTTGAAACTGAGAAAGAGGTTCATTAAGTGTGGTAAGGTTTGTTGTGAAAACCTGGACTTGAAGAGAATGGAAAGACACGCTTGAAATGTGGACTTGGAGAAAAATGATAGTCACTGTGCACCGATAGAAAGACCACTAAAAGTGTGATAGAAAGATAGTGCTGAAAGAAATTGAGAGTAGGAAGGCAACATTTATTGGACATAATCTAAAACATAATAACTTTCTGACATTATTCGAAGAACATATAGTTAGAAAAGAGGGAAGAGGTAAACCAAGGGAAATCCTTCTAAAAAAACCAGGCGCAATGTTTTAAGTGCCGAAGCTACAATAAAGAAATCTGCTGGAGAAAAGAGATCATGATTGTGATGACAGGGCGACGTCGCCTTTTGACTTTTGACAATTTTCATAAAGGCTACCAACAAATGAATAAAGTGTTTAAACAAAAATAACTGAGTTGGTTAAATGTTGGAAATGTATACTCCAATGTCCCTACATTAAAATCTCAAAAATGCATGCAATACTCTTTAATTTAAACGGTTTCTTTACCAACTAAGAAACAATTTACAATTTCAGCGGATGTATTCAATTCATTATCCAGGATATTATGAGTCAGTATGAAACGAGAGAAGGTGTACAAACAGATGTAATGTTGAAAAGTGTGGTGTCCCAGCCGTCCAAAGCCGCAGCGCAAATGGGGTTTGAAGAATCTGCATAGCATGAGCACGATTTTCTAGTTGTTCAAAGCAAAAAGACAGAACACAAGGGGCCATGAGCTAAAGATAGCTTTGGGCACGTGTGCAGTTAAAAAGCATGACGATATGCGGTGAGAGCTGCGGAAACTGGGATGGGGGACGCGGGGTGCTGACGGAGGCGTCCCGACGACGATGGTCGGATCGTCGCGCTGTTGAGCGTTGACTCATGGTTTACAGACTCGCGGACCGGGGAGATCGAGGATCTAGAAGTGCTTTACTTAATTCCTACTGCTTTCGTCACTCGATTATTCTTAATTCAACTACCTATATAATCGATCGTTGATTTCATTAGACGCTGATTTCATGTAATGCAATTTTGATGTTTTACGGCTTAGCTAGTAAAGGTATCTGATTAATAAACAAATAGGTAGAGTCTTTAGGCGTGGGTACAGATAGTATGGAACATTATAAATCTCTAAAATGACACCTGTGTTAATATTCTGATGGAAAACATTTTTTTACATTTTTCCTTAGCAGATAGCTAAAAAATTTGAAGGTTAAAGATTACGAAAATAAAAAAATTTACCGTAACAAACCTACGGAATTCATCTACGGGTTCTATAAACGGACTAGAAAACAATGTAGAAAATTGACTAAATTTGAGACTCTTCCTAACCACTTTTTAACCGACTTTGAAAAAAAGAGGAGGTTCTCAATTCGACTGTATTTTTTAATGTGTGTTACCTCAGAACTTTTTTTAAGCGAACCGATTTTGATTTTTTTTTATATTTGAAAGCTGCTGCTTCTTATGTGGTTCCATATAAATTCGATCAAGATCTGACCAGTAATTTTTGAGTTTTCCCTAATAAAGTCGGTTTTCTTTTTTTTTTTAATTTTACTTGTGTTTTTACGATATGTTCAGGATTAAGAGACTTGATAATATCTTGACGATAATTACAAAAAGCGCTAAGAAATTCATGTGCAGCAGATGCCAACGATTTGAGCTGAGAAAATGCTCTGAAGCACTAAATATAATCGTGTTTAATATTAATCGGCTGACGATGTTACTTTATGTTGATGAAACAAGTTTTTTTTGTCACTTTTCGTTATCTCTGCAAAAACATCCTTTGTCTAAATAAGAATATTTAAGTTTTTTTTGGAGTCACGCATTAAAGCCAAAGTAGTAGCCTATGAACGAGAGCAAGCTTAAGTTTTTTAGGTGTTCACATCGACTGAGTAAAATTTCCAGTGAGTAATATTAATATTACTACTGATCACTCGACATTCACTAAAAATTCATATATATATATATATATATATATATATATATATATATATATATATATATATATATATATATATATATATATATATATATATATATGTATGTATGTATATGAATTTTTAGTGAATGTCTTTTACGAGTGATCAGTAGTAATATTAATATTACTCACTGGAAATTTTACTCAGTTGATGTGAATTTTCTTTAAAAAAATCACCAATGAAGAGATCTCGACTTTTGAATTTTGAAAACTTTTCTTCAAATGAGCGCGAACTAGGCCCCTAGAACTCATATCCACGGTCAGTTTCATCAGTGATCACACCGATAACTCAAAAAATAATGGGCCGATTTCGATAAAATTTGGGTGGTACCTTTCTTTTGCAAATGGCTTGGATAAGTCCGTTAGCCAGGAAAGTCGGCCCAGTTTTTCTCGGAAATTTTTGTATTTTCTTTCGGAGAGTTTTTATATTTGCGGAAATAACAAAGTTAGGGTAACTAAATTTGGTAAATTTATTTATATTACAAAAACTAAACAATGTACCAAAATTTAGATCTATAGGGTGAAAGAAAAAAAATTATAGACATTTAGAGAAAAAATTTTGGGCGCCTCTTAAAACGTCAAAGTCGCGACTTGAAACGTCAAAATTGGCCAGTGTTAGGCAAATAACCTAAAGCTAATACCGGCTATGTAGAGAAAATTACACAGGAAATGTGTTTTCAAGTCCTTAAGTTTCAGCTTCAACCGTCTCGTCCTTCATTTTACTAAAATGTTTCCAGAACATTCATTTCAAATAGAACCTTTTTCTGATGCTTTGGCAGTAGTTTTAGTTACAGTTTATAATTTAATTCCCTATAATGTTTAGCAAATTTTCGTAGAAGAAATTCGCTATGGGAGACCGCGACTTTTGAGTTTTAAAAAGATTATTTCAAATGAGCGCGAACTAGGTCCCCTAGGACCCATATCCGGGGTTAGTTTCAGTTTTTATCTGTTTACATTTATACAGGGTGACGCATTTATATGGTAAAGCACAATATTACTGTTATTATACAAGATACGAGAGACAATTGCATACGTTTAATTATAGGGTACCTTGGGCTGAATCATATAAAAATTATTTCAACAATCAGAGGTGGCCCATAAGTCGTTCGAGATATATATTTTTAATCGAACACCTCTTATATTATTGGATTTTTTCATTTTCCATCGAATTTTAATGTATGTTTGTTTTCGAGTTATTTCAATTGTTTTGCAACTTTTCACATTTTTGGCACATATCAAAAATTGTGATACGCCGTTTTTACCAACAAAAATCGGAGTTTAATGCAATTGACGCATTCAGTGATGTCTTGGTTTATATAATTTCATGAAAAAATCGAGATGTCATACACGCGGCGCTCTCAAATAGTGACCGAAATAAAAAAATATCAAACTGTCGTAACTCAATTGTTTCAAATAGAAAAATCTATATTCTGCCTTTAAGAAGTAAAGGGCATAATAATAAATATTTTTATAAGTTATTTGAAAAAATATTTTCGAATTTTCGTGTTAATCGTTTGTTAATTTTCATGCAAAAACTTTTTTGGGAGTTTTGTCTAAAAGCTTATTTGATGAAATATGGTACATTATTTCTACTATATAATAGGTTATACTGCTAACCAAATTTGATGCCTGCTTTCACTAAAAAGGCATTTGCTATTAAAAACATGTTTATGGAAATTCACTAACATAAGGCACTTGCTGCGTCCAGACTTTAAATAAATTCAATAGTTAATAAACATGAATTATAATTATATGTAAAAAGCAAAAATGCAATGTGTTCGATGAAAAAAAAAAAATTGGATCGCCAACGACTTATGGGCCACCTGTTATTGTCAAAATATTTTATAAGATGCAATTCAAGACACTCTTAAATAAACGTATAAAATTTTTTCTCGTGTCTTGTGTAATAACAGATAACAGCTTTATCTAGAAATGTTACTATGTTCTAGGGGGCCTAGTTCGTACTCATTTGAAGAAATCATTTCACAATTCAGAAGTCGCGTACTCATTAGCGAATTTTTTCTACGAAAATGTGCTAAAAATTACCATTAAAAAAGTATTAAACCATAAACTCTATAACTAAAACTGCTGTCAAAGGATCAGCATATATATATATATATATATATATATATATATATATATATATATATATATATATATATATATATATATATATATATATATCAAGCTTAAACTTTAGGTTTTGTCAAACACACGTATTCGTTTCAGGTGCTTTGCCTTCAAGTTGCCAATTTTGACGTTCCAAATCACGACTTTAACGTTTTTAGAAGAAAAGCTATAACATTTTCAAAGTAATTTGTCTCGTATTTCTTGACCTTTTTGTGCCAAACAAGTTAATCTTTGCCTGTAATATACAATAGATTTTGTTACCCACACAAAATATTTTGGTTTTTTGCGTTTCTCTGGTTATTATTGGTACCCAAAACTTTGTTCTTTCAATGCCTATAACCTTTTTTTCTTTTGACTTGAGATCTAAATTGTGATATATAGTATACTTTACATATTACAAACCTGCGTACCAATTTTTTTTTTTTTTAATTTCAACAACACACCACGAGAGCTTACAGCCTAAATACTATCGTACCGTGGGTGTTGACAAGGAGGAAAGAGGCAGCTTGTTAATTCTGGACTTGAAGGTTTGGAGGTTCGGAGGAGAAGGAAAAACATGTGCCGGCAAGGAATTCCACAACTTGGAAGTCCTCGGGACAAAAGAGCGGGCATAACAAGATGTTCTATGTCTGGTGACCTGGACAGTAAAAGGGTGCATTCGCTCTGTTCCCCTGGTAGATCTGTTGGGGGCAGCAGGTGGGGGAACTATGGAGGAAAGCTCATCTGAGCAATGCCCGTGCAGATATCTATAAAAGAGAGAGAGAGGTCACCAACGGCACGTCGGTGGGCAAGGGATGGCAGCCTTTGGGTGAGGGTAGGGTCACCGATGAGACGTATAGCTCTCTTTTGAATGGAGTCCAGGATAGCTAGTGTAGAAGCGGCAGCGGCACCCCAGATGTGGGAGCAGTATTCGAGGTTTGGCCTTATTTGTGAAGTATATAAGGTATAGAGATTAGCTGGTGAAAAGTAGTTGCGAGCCCGGAAGAGGAAACCTAATTTCTTAGCAGCCGCTTATGCAATGTTGGTGCCAATTAAGATTTCGATCCACAGAAATGCCAACAAGAGAAAAGGACTCATTACTTTGAATAACTTGGTTGTTCATTGTGATGGGTCTAGGGCTGGTGTATCTCTTGTGAGAAAAAATTTGGTTGTCATAGATTTGTTATTTCCGGAGATGCAATTTTTTTTTCAAAAAACCTAAGATTTTTCAGAAAAAACTGGTACGGTTTTCGCGATACATTTTTTTAAAATCGAACAGCACTTATATTATTGCATTATTGCATTTTCCATCGAATCGTAATGTATGTTTGTTTTCGTGTTATTTCAATTGTTTTGTAACTTTTCACATTTTGGGCACATATCAAAATTTGTGATACGGCGTTTTTACCATCAAAAATCGGAGTCTAATGCAAATGACGCATTGAGAGATCTCTTCGTTTATATAATTTCATGAAAAGATCGAGATGCCATGCACGTGGCGCTCTCAAATAGTGACTGAAATAAAAAAATATCAAACTGTCTAACTCAATTGTTTCAAATAGAAAAGTCTGTATTCTGCCTTTCAGAAGTGAAGGGCATAATAATAAATATTTAGTAAGTTATTTGAAAAAATATCTTCGGATTTTCGTGGAAAAATTGTTTATTAATTTTCATGCAAAAGCTTTTTGGGAGTCTTTATAATGTCGCCCCCCTTTAACTTTGTTATTTTAAGTATCCCAAAAAAATTGAAAGTATGGTTTTGTAGGTGATAAAAAATACTTTTTTCTACATATAAAAAAATTTGAAAAATGATCAGTATACAGGGAAAACCAAAAAGTTCATTTTTTTTAATGGATTACCCTATATATGAATTTATTTGTATATTCATCGTAAAATTCTAAGCATAATTTATATAACATACCGTGTACTTAAAATTAATAGTTTTTGAAATATTCGCATTTGAAACGTTATCATCAAATATTTTATTAAACAACTGTTACAAATCAAGAAGTCCTAGGATACCACGCTTTTAATTGAAAACAAATAACTGACAGTGACATTCTGTCAATATTGTTGTAGTTGTATTGTTTAGTAAGTAAAAATGCCGTACTCAGACAGAGAAAGAAGAGTTATTTTAAGTTATTATATTAAAAATTATTTAAATTGTCGCGCTGCCATTAGAAATATGATAGAAGATAATTCCGGTATGCATGTCTCAACTCGAAAAACGTTCACATCTATAATATATAGGAAGTTTCAAGAAACGTCAAATTTACAAAGGAGAAAAAGAACTGCTGTGAACGTAGATGAAAATGCAGAATTGAATATTCTACTCGCTATAGAAGAGAATCCAAACAATTCCATAAGAAACATTTCAAAGACATTACGAGCAACACAAGAAAATATTCAGCGAACGAATCTAAAGCCATATAAGATTAAACCCACTACAAAGCTTACCCAAATGCAAAAAGATGATCGGGTCGCATTTTGTCAACTGATTCTAGACAGAATAAACATAAATAACAATTTTTTGAAAACAGTTCTATGGGCTGAAGAGTCTACCTTTTCTACTAGTGGCCTGTTTAACCGAAAAAACACCAGACAATGGGCAAGAGAGGATCCACATTCTTATCGGAAATTTAAGTTCCAAGGGTGACAATCCGTGAATGTGTGGTGTGGTATCCTGGGCGATCGAGTTATCGGTCCGTATTTTTTTGATGCTGTTTTAAAATGGTGGCCGCTATTTATATTTCTTGGAAAACGAGTTCGAAGAATATTTAGACGATTTGCCTTTAAATATATTACAAAATATAATTTTTCAACAGGATGGAGCACCCCCTCACAACATTCGTGCTGTGCGCCAGTTACATGGCCTGCAAACAGCCCCGATTTAACACCTATGGATGCGTTTCTTTGGGGTTATATAAAAAACCGTGTATACGACCACCAAATTGAAAACCTCGATCATTTTAACGATTTGATACGGAATGAAATTATTAATTTAAATGAAAATAACCCAGCATTCATAACAGATTCATTAGAGAAAATGCGAAGAACCCTTATACAATGTGTTGAAGAAAATATAGACCCGGCAGAGCATCTTTATATTTAATTAGAAACTGTTTTTGTTATATTATATATTGTTAGATTTCTGGATTTGTAACAGTTGTTTTGGTTTAATCCAATTTGTGATGATAACGTTTCAAATGCGAATATTTCAGAAATTATTCATTTTAAGTATACGGTATATTATATAAATTATGCTTAGAATTTTACGAGGAATCGAAAAATAAATTCATATATAGGGTGATCCATTGAAAAAAAAAAATGAACTTTTTGGTTTTCCCTGTATACTGATAATTTTTCGATTTTTTTATACGTGGAAAAAAAGTATTTCTTAGCACCTACATAACCATACTTTCAATTTTTTTGGGACACTAAAAATAACAAAGTTAAAGGGGGGCGACATTATAAAGAATCACCCTGTACATTATTTCTACTATATAGGTTATACCGGTAACCAAATTTGATGCCTGCTTTAATTAAAAAAGGCATTTGCTATTAAAAATATTTGTATGAAAATTCACTAACTGGCTGCATCCAGACTTTACATATATTCAATAGATAATAAGATAAGCTATGTTAAAATTATTCGTTACAATACAGAGAGTCCCATAAGTAAGCTACATGGCGAAAATGCATTTAAAAAAATATAATACTTATACCTATATTTTTACACTTTTCGATAGTAGGCAAGTTCCTGAATACAATGGTATAATTTGTATCGGTCTGAATTAAGATAAGTCTCGATGCAGCAAGTGCGTTATGGCAGTGAATTTTCATAGAAATGATTTGCACTATCTTTTAGGAAATTGAGTTCAACTTGGTCAAATACAATGCCACAACCTCGCTTGATGTTAATGTTACATTATGTACTGAAAAAGTGGAAGGAGAATCCTGGGATCGAACCCAGTACCCTTTGGTTCAGAGGCACACGTTCTTACGACTGAACCACCGAGGCTCTTAGGAATGTCATATATATGTATATGTAAATCTATAAAAATTGAAACCGACCTCGATAATCCTACAGTTTAGCTCTCCCTACGGGCTAGATTCTAACGCATACGAATTTGTTATTGTTTGTGTGTGATTGTGCCTGTGCGCGCGCGCGCGGGTGTGTGTGTGTGTGTGTATGTGTGTGTGTGTATTATGATACCTCATTCGTCACCATAACGCACTAACTGTTTTAGTATTTTTTTCATAGTGCGTATTGGTATCTTCATCGTTACCATGAAACACTTGCTGCGTCGGTATTTTAAAATTTTGTTTCTTAATTAACTCTAGGGAAGGAAAATCTGGACCCATCAAAGATGCGTTATATGTTCAATAATTCCAACTATGTCCTTTGTTTAATGAAAGACATCAAATTTGGTACCATGTACCATATATTATGAAAATATCTTTATTATTTGATATTCCGATATTCCGGGCCAACGAACCAATTCAATCAATTTACATAAAAACTACACGTGCCAAGATATAATTTTTAAATAAAAGGTTTTTGACAAAAATTTAAAAAAAATAATTGCGAACAACCGCTCTCATGTAAGTCACCTTTTTTTTTAATGGCTTAATGTTACACGAATTTTATATGTCTTTTTTGGAAAATTTGGGGTACAGATTTTTATGAGACCTTTGTTAATATAATTGCTTCACTTTTGATAGTTACCACCGTTTATTATATATTGTTAGCATTAGTCAAGCTTATTGATTATTCTGGGGACTTGATATTTAATCAGGCCACTTAACTTAAGTAACGTGTAATTAATTACTATTTGGGGAAATACGTTGTAAGTTTTGCGTGCACGAAAAGTGGAATTTTTCCATAGAACAATTATAGTTGGAGTACACTCATGCATACTCATTAAAGATCTTGATTATTTTGTAGTAAGCCATTTCAGTTACATAATAGAGACTTTTTATTTTAGATCAGAATTTTAGAACAGCTTTTAATAATTTCTTGTATGCCAAAGAAGCTTAATAAAAGCCCTTATTTCATCATATTATAGGTGTGTTTTGGTTTTGTGTTTGTGTTTTGTTTTCAGAGCTGTTGATAATTAGATCATTACCGTTACCTTTACTTGTGGGTCTAGGAGACCATACCGTTCTGAAATTTAGTTGTGTTACCATAATTATAACCCCCTTGTAGCTTCCTGTGCTCGATTGTGATTGGCTATAGTTGCCAGTGTGATCCAAGAATTCTTGGTTGTGTTGGATCTGGGCAAGGAAGCATATTAGCGAACATCTTATTAGAATATCCGGGAGTGGAGGTTAAACAATCAAGTGGCGCCCCTAGTTAACATCTTATTTTGACCCACGCCCATCTCCACTGTATAAAAGCTGGCGGCCCTCTAACTTCCCGGTAACTTAGCTTATGCCAATGACAAATTAGGTTTGTGAATAGATTGGGAATTATTTGAGCATTTGTCATCTGGTATAAAAGGAAGTGCGTCGCAACATCTCTGGCATGATGACGACCAAAAGTGTCTAGATTTTGTCAATTTTACTCAATTCCTTAGACATGTAAAAGGCAAGGACAAACCGTTAGAGATAGCTAGACTATATACACAAAATATTGAAGAATTAGTTTCCCTTCTGAAATTTGTTCAACCATTCTTTCCTCAACGGGCAAGTAAAGAACGATGTAAACGCTTAATAAACAGTCTTAAAAAGGCACTAGTACCAGAAGGAAACCTAACCATGTCACCACCATTATCAAGATCGTCATCTGTATCATCTCTAACTAGGTCATCCTCAGAGGACTTAATAAACATGTCAGACAGCAACACAGTAAGTAAGTCCCATTTGTTCTCTAAATAAATTCCTTGTTTCACTTAAATATTATAAAATGGCTATTAAGATTTTATCAATAAATTCTAAAAGCGTAAAAAGCTGTTATAAATGGACACAACTGCAAGACTTCCTGTCAAGTGAAAATTCGGACATTTGTCTTGTCCAAGAAACAAATATAACAGAGCTCCCTGAGTCTATTATACGCAACAAAAACCTTCATTTTTTAAACAACCCAGCAAATCAAAACTATTCAGGCACCCTTATTGCTTTCAAACGTTCTAGAGGAATACAGGAAGTGGATAATGAAATTCTATTTAACTCCTATTTACAGAAGGCAACTTTTAAAATCGATCAGCACCTGTGGATAATATACAACGTATATATTCCCCACAATCAACCCTTAGCTATTAGAATAGTTAGCACTCTAGCTGACAGCCTATATGTTGAGACGACAAGACATAGTAATATTATACTGGGTGGTGATTTTAACTGTACACTTGACTCCACCATGGACCGTCACGGTGCTATTGAAAGATATACTGAACTGTGTAAAGAGTTGAAAACGATCATTAAAAATTTTCATCTCCAAGATTGTTGGCGACATTTTTATAAAACGAAAGGTGGTTATACATTTATTTCACCCCAATCTCCACACTCTGGTTCACGAATAGATAGAATATATTGTTCTGAGGCGATCCTGGGGAGACTGAGGGAAACCGTGGTCAGGGGATCGTTCTCTGATCACTTGGCTGTCTCGGCGACTTTCGTAATAGCCAGCAATACACAGCATAAACCACCTTACTGGAGATTTGACAACACCTTGCTGGAAGATTCTAGTTTTACAGAGTGCATTGAAACTTTTCTTACTCAACAAATTACCAGTAGAACAACAAACTATGATCTGATAAAATGGTGGGATACGTTGAAGATAGATCTTAAAGAGGTTATATATATGCGACAAAAAAGGAACACAGAACTTATGGAAATAAGACATCTTCAGGAAGGAGTAAAACATATCTTAACAAAAACTTCGGAAGATGATTTGTCTCAAGCTTATCGACTGTTGAAAAACATAAATGAGTGGTATCATAACAAAACAGAAAAATGTTTACTAAATTCTAAACACAACAGCTTATTAGATACCGACCGACCATCCATTGATAAAAGTGCATTTTCTACTTTTAAGCCCATAAGTAAGCTCATATGTGACAATCAAATTATCGATCAACCAGCCAAAGTATGTTCCTACTAGAGGCCACTATGCTGAGAAACACAAAGAGGTCACAAATGATTTAAACACCAACTCTGAGCTGTTCAAAGATCTAAAAAGGTTGTCACTATCTGAAAAATCCATGCTAGATGAACCTATTGCTCCATCTGAACTGACCAATGCCTTGTTCTCTTTAAACACACGAAGTGCTCCAGGTATCGACGGTCTGACTACAGCATTTTACAGACATTTCTGGCACATCCTTAAGTTAGTATTTTGTGAGGTCGTAAAAGAATCCTTGCAACGACAAACGCTACCTTCATCTGGATGTAAAGCTATTGTGAATTTACTGCCAAAAAAAGGTGATCTGCTCCTATTAGAGAATTGGCGAGGCATATCTTGACCACGGACTACAAAATTGTTGCCAAATGCCTGTCCACTAGATTATCCAGCATAATGAAGACCGTTATAGATCCAGACCAAAGCTACGCAGTTCCAGGCAGATCCATATATGACACACTACACCTATATAGAGACACGATTCAACTTGCAAACCAACAGAACTATCCTTTGGCCATTCTTAACTTAGACCAAAAGGCTGCTTTTGATCGAGTATCTCATAGATACCTTTTTCATTTGATGGAAGTCCTGGGTTTCGGATATCAATTTATTGGTGCCATAAAAACATTATACCAGAATGCAGTCTTTCATGTACGTGTTGGATCACTACTTACTGGCAAAATATATTTCAAGAATGGTATCCGTCAAGGATGTCCATTTTCTGGTCCCTTATATTCTATATCAATTGAGCCCTTCCTACAGTTGTGCAGGCGGCGACTCAGTGGATTTGGGGCACCTTATTTGGAAGGCATTAATCTAACATGCGCTGCATACGCAGACGATGTGTCAATATTTGTAAGTAAAAACACTGACTTTCAAGAACTTCAGGAAGCGTATCAAACATATGCAAGAGAATCTAAGTCTGAATTGAACTCCAAAAAGTCTAGAGGTTTCTGGTGCGGTGCTTGGAAGACACGAACCGATCAAGCTTTGAATTTTCAGTGGTCTGCAGAAACCATAAATGTTCTTGGATTGACCTTTTCCAACGATCCAGCAAGAGATTCTGAGAGTGCATCAAAGAGCATTATGGAAAAAATAGAATAATGCCTCTTTAAGTGGAGACAAAAACTTCCATCCATATCCCTTGTTGGAAGAAAAATAATTATAAACCAATTTGTAGCCCCTAAGCTTTGGCATTTTTTTCACATCTTTTCATTCGCAAAGACTCAGGTTGAATCGTTTCAAAAAATGTTTACAAATTTTATATGGACAAGAAAACATTGGACAGGCGTTAAAGATCTTTGTGCGCCGGTTCCCGATGGGGGTTTAGGTGTTGTGTATCTGCAGTCAAAGATTGATACATTTAGATTGTACACTGTAAATAAAATGATAATGACTTCAGAATCACAAAAATGGAAAATTGTTATAGAGCACTTTATAAAAGAATTCACAGGGTATGGCGTTTCGTGGCAAATGTTTTTTTGTAATAACTTCTCTATTTGTGCAACGAACAAAAACACTTACTTCATCAACGGATTGCACAGGGTTATTCAAAAATCAAAAGTCACTGTAAAGAATTTTCCACAGTCACTTCAAGATATAAAGACTATACCTCTTAGGGACACCAAATTGTTAGAAAAAACAATACCACCTCTGTTTTGTGAAATTTGGGAAGACGTTGGTTTTAAAACGGTGTCAGATTTTATGGAAGACGATAGGTGGATTTCAAACGATTCCTTGAAAGAAAAGTTGGCTACTAATTCAAATGTTATTAAAAACAATTTGCTAACACATTATAACCGAATCAAATCATTTTTCGAGACCTATCACAAAAACAAACACAATGATAGCTGCGAGCTAAAGTTAAGCCTTCTGGTTTCTTCGGATAAACTTATTTCATTTAACAGGGAAACCAGGAAACAGATTCAACAGATACTTACAGCAAATTACTTTGGTATCGAGAAATTAATGTGTGGCGCATGGACGGATGACCAAGTTATATGGTCTTCTTACTTTAGCCCGTTAACTCTAGGACATGATTCTGATGTATCGTGGAGGTTAGCAAAAAATCGCCTAGCTGATCCAATTTTTCTCAGCAAGATCGGAGTACTGGACTCGAAAAACTGCCCATTCTGCCCAGGTATTATAGGAACAGCATGGCATATAATCATGTGTTGTGAAAGAACAAAAGACCTTTGGTGCAGGGTTAAAATACTGTTAAAAAATATTTTGGAATGCCAAGAAATTCAGACAAAAGATCTATATTGTGGGTATCCAGGAAAATCGGTTAAGAACAACTTGGCCAATTTTATAATCAACATCGCAAAGTCAACGATTTACCGAGTGATAACCGACCTTTTCAAAGACGCAAAAGAGCTACCTCCCTACATAACAGTATTCCAGAACAGAATCAAATGCAGGCTGACAACAGAGTTCTCATGGTACTTAGGTAAGAAGCAAATCGAACAATTCAAATCCATCTGGTGCGTCAACGAAGTGCTTTGTGTAGTGACTGAAAACCAAGAAGTGCTGTTTTCTGTTTTATAGTACTACGAAGAAGACTAAAATATTGAACGGTTTGTGTTTTTCCTTTTTTTGGACATAAAACGTTACATGTGTAATTTTTGTATCTGTATATGTGTATGTAATAGTTTTTTGTTTAGTCTATTAATGAATTTTCTTAGAAAAAATTCACTAATGAGGAGATCTCGACTTTTGAATTTTGAAAAAATTTCTTCAAATGAGCGCGATCTAGGGCCCCTAGAACCCATATCCGGGGTCAGTTTCAATTTTTATATGTTTATATATATATATATATATATATATATATATATATATATATATATATATATATATATATATATATATATATATATATATATATATATATATATATATATATATATATATATATATATATATATATATATATATATATATATATATATGTATCACACCGATAACTCAAAAAATAATGGGCCGATTTTGATAAAATTTGGCATGTACTTTTCTTTTGTAAATAGCTTGGATAAGTTCGTTAGTCAGGAAAATCGGACGAGATTTTCCGGGAAAATTTTGAGTTTTCATTCGAAAAAAATTCTTATCTCAAAAAGTAATTAGCCGATTTTAATAAAATTTGGTATGTACCTTTATTTTGTAAATAGCTTTGATAAGTTTGTTAGTCAGGAAAATCGGACGAGGTTTTCCGGGAAAATTTTGAGTTTTCATTCGAAAAAAATTTTTATCTCAAAGAATAATAGGCCGATTTTGATAAAATTTGGCACGTACCTTCCTTTTGTAAATGGCTTTGACAAGTTCGTTAATCAAAAAAATCGGACGAGGTTTTCCGAGAAAATTTTGAGTTTTTATTTGAAAAAAAAATTTATCTTAAAAAATAAAAAATCTATGATAACCAAATTTGGTAGGTAGGTTTAAGATATAAAAAGTAAACTATACACCAAAATTTAGATTTCTATGTTACAAGAAAAAAAAGTTATAAAATATTTTGTGCCAGATCATTTCTATGAAAATTCACTACCATAACGCACTTGCTGCGTCCAGGCTTTTTGTTGTTAATTTTTTTATTTTTTTATGTATATTTGACAAGTATATTATTTCATAGTTTTAATAATAATAATAATAATAATAATAATAATAATAATAATAATAATAATAATAATAATAATAACACACACACACACACACACACACACACACACACACACACACACACACACACACACACACACACACACACACACACACACACACTACCCCACCAACAATACAACTCCCACTACCATTGTCATCCTAATCAACAAAAATGTTTCACTTATATCTACAGAATTAAAATCCCTCCCACAACTAACCTCCGATCAGAATCCAGTTGTATTCTCCCTTAACAACCAACATACAGCCAATCTTATTCGCAAAGTTGACGATTACAAAAATGCCGACTGGAAACTCTTTCGTAAACATAAACGAAAATATAAAACTTGACACAACTTACAATAGCACTAACAATATTGATAATGAAGTCATTAATTTTGCCACGGCTTATACAAACTGCTATAGCGAAACCAATCAAAATTAAAACTATCAAACCGAACCAGCTTGATCTTCCGGAACTTTTAAAAAACAAAATTAAATTTCAAAATGCCATTAGCATTTAGAAGATGATAAGCTTCCAACGAACAGCCTCACCAGAGGAATCAGAAATGAAATAAACGACTTCAAAAATTATATAATAACAAATTAAGCAGACTAAACACTCAAGACAATAGCCTTTGGAAACACATGAAACATAAAAAAACCTTTGATACAATGCCTACCCTTGTACATACCGACAATACATTATCCCTAACAGAAGAAGAAAAATGTTGGGTCGTTAGCAACCTACTTTGAAAGTGTACACAATGTTGATACTATAAATAACAATGCGGTTCAAACGGATATAATACATCATGTAAATCATTATCCTAATAGCCAGACAATAAATAATACCTGGGAATTCCAACTAACAACCCCTGTAACGGTTATGTCGGGGTTAAGGAGTCGCGGGCCAAAGGACTCCAGGGGACAAGCTGAGGAAGTGGGAATAACAACATAAACTTTCGATGAAGCTTTCCCCAAGACCGTCATGCGCGGTAAAAATCCGCATCCTGCACTAGGTGACCCTGCTAATAACTAAACATGACGGATCTAGACAAGGAGATCGAACTAAACTCCTCCAATCTACGGTGTCGCGTGACCCGTGCCTATGGATGGATGGCACCAGTGCGATGGTGTCGTGAACGGAACCTCTGGAGTACCGGGCAACCCTCCAGAGTAACCCGCCTTGCACCACACAGGGGGTTCTAATGGTGTGGACAGTATTTCCCCCATTCTCGTGGGAACAACATGAAGATAATAAATACATATAAAACCAAAACCAATGAGGCTCGAGGAGTGGCTCCAGCTACAGACATGTGCCTTGAGTCTATTCCGGAAACGGAGACGAGCCAGGGAGCGGCAGCGGACTCTGGAGGTCTCACGACCGGCGTAGATACGGGGGATCACGGGGTAGCTTCGGCCAGAGACTTGTCTTCGACACCCAAGCTAGAGGCTGGGTCCCACCGGAGGGCGGCGAGCTCTGCGGACTCCGGGCGCCCCGCCACCAGTGAGGACTCTACTGTAAGAGTAGAGGGACTGCCCCGGCAGTCCAAGCGTCTTTCCGGGGCGCAAAGAAAGAAGTTCCGGAGGGCGCAGAAAATGGCGACCGGGACGTGGACGGTCGAGAAACCTGTAAAGGCGCAAGAGGGGAGTGCGAGTCAGAAGAGGACGCGCTCGAACTCTAGCACGCCCACTACAGACAGACGTCCCAAAAGGGCCAGGGCACTTGTAAAGGTGCAAGAGGAGAGTGCGAGTCAGAAGACGCCGCGCTCTGGCTCTAGCACGCCTACTACAGACAGACCTCCCAAAAGGACCAAGGCCGGAACACCGGCGCAGACTGGCTCGTATAGGGAGGCTGCGGAGGGCCTCAGGATGGCGGTGATTGACAGACGCCATCCTGAGGTCACGCTAGACCAGGGAAAGGCGGACCTGATCCAGGCTGCGGTGGTAGCTGCGGTGGGCTCTCTTCAGTAAGAGAGGCCACCTCAGTTCCACCGGGCGCGTCTGACGGGGGGCATCCTCTGGATAACCTGTGCCGGCCCGCAGTTGCGGAAAACGATCGGTGGCCTCGGTCAGATTTGGGAGGGGGCGAACTTGACAACCGTCGAGCCCAAGGAACTCCCAAAGAGACGCAAGGTCCTCGTACGGATCCCTGACACCATCCCGCAGGAGACGGTGATCAGTAGACTTAAGATACAGAACCCTGAAGTGGGGACACAACATTGGTCGGTTCTAAGCAGGAAGGCAGAGGAGAAAGGACAGACTCTCGCCTTCTCGATCGACCAGACGTCTTACAGAGCCCTTAAAGGAACCCCCTTCAAGGCATTCTGGGCCTGGGAAGGGTTAGCTTCCGCCCACTGGGGAAGCAACTAAGGCTTAATGGGATTTAGGTTCCTTCAGGTCAACCTCCAACACAGTAGGGCAGCCACGGCCGGACTACTGATGGCTCTGAGGAACACGGATGTGGCCCTCATCCAGGAACCGTACTCCTATAAAGGAGAGATCAAGGAACTCGGCGGAGCTACTGGAAAGCTCATCAACAGCAGATCCAGCGAGAACCCGAGAGCCTGCATTTTTGTCAGGGAAGGGGTAGAGTTTCTGCATCTATGAATTTCTGTTCCAGGAACCTGGCAACAATTAAAATCCGATGTGGAGGCGGATGGGCTGAGGGACATTATTGTCGCGTCAGCCTATGTGCCAGGGGACAGCACGGACCCTCCTCCACCCAACGAATTGTAGCAGCTGATGGTGGGTAGCAGAGGAGGTGGATGGCAGACCTTCATTGGCATGGATGCGAATGCGCACCATGAGTTGTGGGCTAGCTCGGACACAAACTCTAGGGGTGAGGCACTTTTACAATCCTTAATAAAATTTAATTTAGACATATTGAATAGAGGTAATAAACCGACCTTCGTCACAACACGGCGTGAGGAAGTTTTAGATCTAACAGTTGCCACCTAGTTTCTGGGTGACTTTGTTAAGAGCTGGGCTGTGTCTGGGGAAGTGAGTAGCTGAGACCACAGATACATCCGGTTTAAAATCGCCAAAGTCGAAAGACAAACGGTATGGTACCGGGACCCCCACAAGGCGGACTGGGAAGCCTACAGGTCAGACCTATCTGTGGAACTGCGGGGGGTTGAGTACCATAGACAATTCAATAGACCTCGAGATTGCAGCAGTCCAATTACGAGACGCAATCACCTCGGCCTATAACGCCAACTGCCCCCTGAAAATGAGGGTGTCCACCAGGAACGTCCCGTGGTGGAACGAGGACCTCAGGCAAAGGAGGACGCAAGTTCGTAAGTTGTTTAACGCGGCCAAAAGTTCGGGAGCATGGGATGAATATAGACAGACCCTAACGACCTATAACAAAAGTCTGAGGGACGCCAAGAAGGAGTCGTGGAGGAGGCACTGCGAGGAAGTGGAAAACACGTCCGAGAGTGCTCGACTACACAAGATCCTGTCCAAGGGCCCTCAGACTAACATAGGCTCCCTTAGATCATCCACGGGAGGCTTTACAAGCTCGGGGGAGGAAGCTATGGAAATTTTACTCCAGACGCACTTCCCCGGCTGTAACATAAAAAAAAACAATCACCTCCGGACTGGAAACACTCAGAAATAGAGGCGCCTTATAGGCGGGCATCTAGAATAGACTGGACAGTCGCTAAAGAGGTGGTTACCTGGAGCAAAATCAGATAGGCCATTAACAGCTTTAAGCCATACAAATCACCGGGATTTGATGGAATAATGCCCATCATGCTCCATAGATATACTGGCGCCGGTGCGTACCCCCATTATGAGGGCCAGCCTGGCTCTGGGGTACATTCCGAGGGCATGGAGACTGGCCAGGGTTGTATTCATTTCTAAACCTGGGCGTCCAACAGACCAGGCAAAGTCCCTGAGGCCAATAAGTCTCATGACCTTCTTGCTAAAAACAGTGGAAAAACTGCTGGACCGGCACATTAGGGGCGGTGTACTGGAAGCATATCCCCTACACTGCGGACAATATGCATACAGAGCAGGATTATCAACAGAAACAGCACTGCACCAACTGGTGGCTGAAACTGGAGAATACGCTGGAGAATAGGAAGGTGGCGCTGGGGGCCTTCCTAGACATAGAGGGGGCCTTTAGCAACACCTTGTTCGGATCAGTTCTGGCAGCTGTCCGGAAGCGTGGACTAGAGGAGATCTGCTGCAGGTGGATCGGTTCCATGCTCAGGGACAGGGCGGTGTTCACCTCACTCGCGGGAGGAACTCTGCTTGCAGGGGTCGCGGCGGGGTGTCCGCAGGGGAGCGTTCTGTCTCCCTTGTTCTGGTGCCTAGTCTTGGACGGCCTGCTGGGGAGGCTCTCGGGAGGGGGGTATGAGGTACAGGGCAATGCGGACGACATTGCCATCATAGTCCGAGGAAAGGTCACACAGGCAGTGTGGGAGCGCATGCAGACTGCACTGAAAGTGGTGGAAGGGTGGACGGTTGATCAAGGGCTCGGGGTGAGCCCCGAGAAAGCAACCGCCGTGCCGTTTACGAGGAGGAGGAAGTGCGACAGCCACAGAACTCGCACTCTATACGGTAGGAGCGTTCCAATGGCCAGGGAGGTAAAATATCTTGGGGTCGTATTGGACTCTAAGCTAACCTGGAATGGTCACATTGGAAAAATACTGCGTAAGGCAGTCATGACCTTAGCCATCACCAGGCGGCTATATGGAAAAACGTGGGGACTAAGACCTAGTATGGCCCACTGGCTGTAGACAAGGGTGGTCAGACCATCGTTAACATATGCGGCACTGGTCTGGTGGCCTAAGGTGACACAATCCAGTGCCAAACAAAAACTAGGCAAGATCCAAAGGATGGCTTGCCTAGGCATCACAGGGGCCATGTCTTCAACCCCAACAGCCGCCATGGAGGTGTTGCTGGAACTGCCCCCCCCCTACATTTAGTTATTATGGGGAAGGCCAGGCTAGGACTATACAGACTAGCCTGCAATGGTAGACTGAAGATCAACCCAGGCTTCAGAGGCCACTGCAAAATTCAGGAGATCGTGAAGGAACCCATGCTTGAAATGAGGTCAGACTTCGCGAGCCCGCGAATGTGCAGGGAAAACAACTTTACAGTGGAAATCCCCGACCGCGAGGCATGGCGGGAGGAGACGCCGGGCATATCACGGGACGCGCTCGTCTGGTTCACGGACGGATCTAGCGGGGAGCGTGGGACGAGGGAGGTGTTTACTCGGAAGGACCGAGGGTAAGTCATAGTATTTCCCTCGGAGCCCATGCAACGGTGTTTCAGGCCGAGATGTACGCTATCCTGCACTGTGTGCCGGAGAACAAGAGGAGGGGCTACACCAACAAGCGGATCCTCATAGCCACAGGCAGTCAGGCAGCCCTTAAGGCACTAAGTAGCCCACGGGTAAATTCCTGGCTGGTGAGTGAGTGCCGACACGAGACGAGCGACCTGGTTGGGCAGAATGAGGCGACCCTCATCTGGGTGCCGGGTCACTCGGGGGTCAAAGGCAATGAAGAAGCTGACAGCCTCGCGAAGAGAGGGTCAGCAGAACCATTTGGACCAGAACCGGATCTGGGCGTGTCAAAGAGCACTGCCATGGGAGCCATTAAGTCCTGGGTCAGAAAGCAACACAAGGTGTACTGGGCGGACTGTCCAGGGCTCAGACATGCGAAGTCAATAATTGATGGACCCAGTTCAAAGAGAGCTGTGGAGCTGCTAAATCTTAGCAGAAGACAGCTCAGAAACACAACAGGTCTCTTGGCGGGTCAAGAAACACCTGCATAAAATGGGACGGTTCGAAGGAGACCTCGCATGCAGACTCTGCGGCGAGGGGGAGGAATCATCTCAGCACATCTTGTGCGAGTGTAAAGCTCTGGACCGCAAAAGACAGCTCATCTACGGTCAGACCGTAGACAGAGCAATATAAAACTTCACCCTACCAATCGCTGTGCAGACTAGTTCAAGGCACAGTGATTTTGGAATGGGTGGAGTAAGACTAACGGTATGCACAATCAACCAAAGGTTGCAGTGCTATCGGGGCGGCAAGGCCGCGGACGAGCCCTGAGGGAACAAAAAAAAAACGGTTGTATTTTATTCATTATCGTAACTCCATTACTGACACATAACGAGAACCTCAAAGGAAGCTTAAATAAGAAAAGGTGACTTTATTTTTGAAGATCAATTCAAGTTTTGGTTTTGAAAAGATTTATTGAAAATTCGGTATTGACATTTACCATCGTAGTGCCCTTACTGCATTCCTTTTATATACGTTAAATTATAATATCAACAGACTGAAAATTTGCCTTAAGGAAAAATATCGTTATTTATCACAATTTCTTACTAAGATGTTGGTAAATTGGAAATCAAGAAGCAGGAAAATATCGTTGCAGAGATGAATATTTACTCCACAATGACGTAATAACATGATCTAAAGCATTATAAACTAGAGGTATAAGTATTAACAAAGATGCCGAAAGTCATAAAGTCGGAAATTGATGAGACAAGTTGACCACTAAAGAGCAAGCGCTATCGTTAAGCAAGAAAATATATTTGACAGATACTGCACACAAGACCGTTGGAACTGCGAAGCTCCGACTTGGGTGTGCGGAAACTGGCGCGTAACACATGCATGTCTGCATCTCTCTTATACACATGTAGGTAGATGGGTAACTAAGGATAGCGAGAATATCACCAACAGAACATCGACGCACCGAACAAACCCAGCCGAGTACTTGAAAGCGTGAATGCCTGGATCGCTAGAGGTCTGCTGACAGGCACTACAGAAGCAAGAACTGCTACCTCCCAAGTTCAGTTCAGGAGTTTTTCTATCAGGCAATGAAGCAAAACGTTGACTTCCGCAGGTCATATACGCCTAGTATAATTATCGTGCAAGTGCTACAAATAATTTCAGTTTGGTTTAGTGTATTATAACATCCCGTTTGAAAGAAAAATGGATTTCATCGTGAGTTTTTAATAAACTCTTAGTGCAGTGACAAGGTTTTGGCGTAGTTTCAAGTGAACACTTTCAAGTAAACGGTTTTAAGTTTTCAAGTTTAAGTTTTCAATTTCAGTCTCAGTTTCAAGTTTGCTTTCATGTCCGATTTTTCCGTGTACGTTCGAACATACCTTTGTCTAAGAATTTAGCGTTAAAATACAGTTTTGCTGTTCTTATTCAAGAACATCAAGTTTCAACCCCAGTGTCTGCCTAGCCTCTTGATAGTACATTGCACGTACATTCTCTTTCTGTCGCCACCTCTGAAAGCGTTTTCTACCAGTTCCTGATTCCTCTCTTGGGGACATGAAGCGTCTATGGTAAGCGCTAAATACCAATGTTACCCTGTGCAGTTTCCACATTCTGTCTGCAGGAAAATTAACACCTATGAGACCTCAGGTGTAAGTCCAGACCAGCTGGTGAATCTTTGGAAGTGCGAGCGCACTGCATGTGAGTCATTTTAAAATTTTTGAGTGATCTTTAAGACTAGACAGACAAACTTTACTACATCATTTAAATTTCTCATTAAATTGCAACAAATTTTAAATCAGTCAAAAACAAAATTTTAGTCAGTGAGATTGTTATATAAATGTCTTTTGTATTTTCCTTCTGTATAATGTCAAAATATGTAAATTTCGAACATTAGTATAATATTAATTGATTAACATTTTGCCCATGAACTTTTCAAACCTTCAAATGTTTTAGAGTACAAAAAGTAGATTGTAACCTTTCATTTAAATAGTCAACAATTACTTAATTTTACAATATCTGAATTTTTGTCATAAGCTTTTTTAGAAAACAAAACATTCTCTGGCCAGAAAAATTAAGTAAAATTTTCATGGGACTCCGCCATCTATCGGTAAAAACGCCGGATCACAATTTTCGATATGTGCGAAAAACGTGAAAAGTTGCAAACAACTGCAATAACTCTAAAATGGTGAAGAAATTTGTCAACATATTAGCAGTTTTTTACTACGAAAATTGGCTGAAAAATATAGACTAATAAACCACAAACTCTATTACTGAAACTACTGACAAAACATGAGAGAAAGATCCTATTTGAAATGAATCTTCTGCAAATATTTTGGTCAAATGAAGGACAATGACGGTTGGAGTAGAAACGTAAGGCTTTGTAAAATACATTTCTTATGATATTTCTTTTACACAACCCACATTCGTTTCAGCATTTTTGTCTAAACCTTGTAAATTTCGACGTTTTAATTTAGAAGAAAAACCATAAAATTTTCAAAGTAATTTTAATGGTATTTGACATTTTTGCGCCAAGAAATTTTTTTCTGTAATATTCAATAAATTTTATTACAAAATATTTCGGTTTTGTGTCATTTTTTGATCATCACCGGCACCCATTTTTTTCTTTCAATGCTTATAACTTTTTTCTTTTAACTTAGAGATCTAAATTTTGGAATATAGGTTAGTTTTTACAATGAAAAATTTGGTTGCCATAGCTTTGGTATCTTTTGGAGATACAAACATTTTCCGAAAGAAAACTAAAAAAATTTTTCCGGAAAAACTGGACCAATTTCCCTGGCTAAGGAACTTCTCCAAGCCATTCGCCATTTACAAAAGGAAAGTACTTGCCAAATTTGCTCAAAATCGGACCATTATTTATTGAGTTATCGGTGTACACGCACACACACACACACACCCACACGCGGCGCGCGCATACCGGCATCTGCGCGCGCGCACACACGCACACGCACACACGCGCACATATAAAAAGTGAAACTGACCCTGATAATGGTTCTAGAGGGCCTAGTTCGCGCTCATTTGAGGACATTTTTTTATTCAAAAGTCGCGATCTCCCATTAGTGATTTTTTCTTAAAATGTGCTAAATAGTATTATTTTTACAAAAATTGGTTGAAAAAGTTTCTTTGACAACAATTTATCAAAACATTATTTTTCACGGCGTTCATTTAAAAAGATGATTTATCTAAATACATTTTCACACAAAAATTCTAAACAATTTTTTCTGACAATAAAATTTAAAAAATATATAAGAAAATTCGAAAATTCGCTATTCCATAAATACTTGGTACATGAAAATTCTATAATAAAATAAATAAAAAATTACTCATTCTAATTTCAATACAGACGTAGGGACTTTTTCTGTGGGTCCACAGAGCACATTTTTCTACCTCGTGATGCCGCAAAAAGCGAAAACAGTTGCAGGGACTAAAACAAGCAAGTAAGGACAAGCACAAGCTGGCCAACAAAATTGATTTAAAAGTCATATCTCCTCATTAGTGAATCTTTTTTTGAAAAAATTGCTAAACAAGGTATTGGAATTGCGTAATCTAGTTATATTAAAATTCAAAAATGAAATAAAAGACTAAAAATAGATAAGGAAATCCAGGCCCTATAAGGATTTTCAAATCAAATCAATCTTTATTATATGGTACAAATATATACAGGTTATATCCAAGGTTTTAAAGAAGATAAATATAATGTCCCAGCCGTTATAGCATTAACATTAACTTACTTACTAGGTTATGCAAGGATATTTGCTTAACAGATTCGGTTCAGATTTTAATTTACATGGTATAAAATGAAGCATATAATCCCAGTTAACATATTTGTGACATTAATGTAAATGCGATATCGACAAAGTGGAAATGTGTAACTTAATCTTTGTAATATCTCTGCGATATGTATGCGATGAAAACATCACAAACTATTAGTATTGCATATCGATGTGATGTCTAGAATGTAACTGTTTTTAAAGTTAACAATCTTGCCAAGAAGTATATCGCTGTTATAAAGCTAAGATATCTACTTGGATACATTACAATTTACATGTATCATGTACATCGCGAAAGCTACATCTCCAAGTTATGTCTATAGATAGTTTAGACAAAATTATGATATACCTTTAATATAAATAGGTTTGTTATATCTTTTAACTCTAACATAACCTTACTTAAATGACTGTCTCGTGGAGAGTTCGTTTCTGTTATGTTTTGTTTCTTGTATATAGTTTGTGTGATGTTTTAAAACAGTAGGATTGTGTGTTATAAATACATTCATCATCATTGTCAATACAAGCAATATTGCCGCTGTTTACTTTTGACATATTGATACTAATATAAAATAGTGTATTCCATTATACCATAATTCGTTCTGTATTTTTGAAGTGACATGTTTTACGAAATATATATTTTTCGTGCAAATAATCTGAAGTTTGGTTACTTTATTCGGGCGCGCTAGTACATATTGATACTAATATAAAATAGTGTATACCATTAAATCATAATTCGTTCTGTATTTTTTAAGTGAAATGTTTCACGAAATATATATTTTTCGTGAAAATAATTTGAAGTTTGGTTATTTTATTGCGGCGCGCTAATACAAGACGAAAATATGTTCATTTTATTTTTGTTCTAACATTTTTTTTTCAGTTTCTTGTGTATTTATACCATTTTATTGTAAACTATCGTATAACAGTTTACTGGGATAAAAGTGTTTACTGTGTTAAAAAAATAAACACCACAGGAAAACATTTTAGGGCTCTGATACATTACACTCTACAAATAAATGAGATATCTATAAATGTATCAGTACACAATAATTATATCACGAAACCATAATATTTAATCACCAGTCACAAATTTTTACTTGAAATATCACGAAGCGCCATACTGCTAATATAATTAGATAGCATCAACTACATCTCCTAGATCTGATTCTTACATAACCGTGCCATGTCTAAGATATCACAATGTGATATACCTGCGACATACTAATAAAGTAGCATTGTTGCTGACATAGAACGTATTCACGCGACTGTGTGTGTGTTCGGAAAGATTTCCGCGGTGTTTCATGTGAGAGATACAGATCTGTCTTAGGCCTAGGGTTCAACACACTGAGACCTTAGAGACAACAACCCACCCACCTTTGTCCACCGTAGGCAGATTGAGGCGTTAGAGGTCATGTGCTTACATATTTCCTTTACCTCTTGAAAATCGGTCCAAAACAGTCGTCGAGTTTTAATAATAAATTCTGGACGCGGTTCAACCCAAACCAAGTATATCTCATATATATATATATATATATATATATATATATATATATATATATATATATATATATGTATATATGTATATATATATATATATATATATATATATATATATATATATATATATATATATATATATATGGTGGGATTAGGCCTAGTTCGCGCTCATTTTTTTTTAGGAAAATTCACTATCAGGTATACCCACAATAAAATTATATTTTCTTGTGCCCCTTTCACAAAACCGATTTGTAGTTTATGTCGTTCAACCCTTCAGGATGATTAGATTTAGCGGACCTTATATTTACTTAGTTTTTTTCTAGAAAGACCGACTGTATATTCCCGAAGGCTTTGATGACATTTAAAGTGTCCTAAATCGAGGTATAAAAATTAAGGGTCTAATATTGCTTAGTTTAATTAGTATAAAGCTTTTTTGTAATAAGGAAAATGTATTAATCTTTTGCAATGTTTTTAAGCTTAAAAATATAGCACGTAGAAAAACATGAAAAACTTCAATTTTTCCAGAGGGAAATTTATTTAAAAAATATAATCATAAAAAATATATGAACCAAATCAGCTTATTATAAATTAACTACTTAATGTAACTAAAATACATTTCACATTTATTTCGCTTTATTGTTTTTTTTTAATTTTTTTAAATTATTATTTCTCGATACGTTATTTTGTACATTCTAACAAAAAAACATAAGAAATAAATTGTAAAATATATTTTAATTATATTTAGCCACTAGCTTTTGCCCGCGACTTCGTCTGCGTGGACGTTGGTTGTTTGAATGAAATAAAAGTACCTTATATTGTTTTTTACATACAAGCCTTGCTAATTCCACCCCCTTGCACAGTTAGGAATTGAATATCCGAAAATACTAATTTTCTTGTAGAGTATTTCTGTCAAGTTTCATTCGAGTAAATACAACTAAAAACATTTTGTCCATACAAACTTTACCTCCTTGCTATCCTTTAGAGGCTGTGTTTGGGAAAAGGCTAAAATACATGTTTCATTATATGTATTGTATAGTATTTATGACAATCTATAAATGCGACAAAAAATATTTCTTCCTCAAAAATTTTAGACACCCTTTGACTCACTTAAGGGTTAAATTTTGGAAAATGCTGAAATGCATGTTTCATTATATTTATTGCAGAGTATTCATGGTAACTTACGAGTAAATCCGACTAAAAACTAAAAGCCGGAAGAATATTCCCAAAAAATTTGGCGTCGATATTCACCACGGTGTAGATTTGCGTATCGGACAAACATGTTTATATATGTATATATATATATATATATATATATATATATATATATATATATATATATATATATATATATATATATATATATATCACTATTGGTATATCGGAATTTAATGCTCGCAACAAATATCATTTGAAATACATCCTGACTTTTTTCGATTTTGAGATATGTCGAAAAAACTAAAATTTGCTGATTTCATTTTTTTTCCATACTTCAATAACGCCTTATGCGACCGCTTTTCAACTTTCACATTGTTGAGATGCTCTTTTAGGTGTTAACAGAAACCCCCGATTTTAATTTGTTTTCAAGTTATCAGCACTATCTATATTTTCTAATGGCGGCTATTTTTAATTTTTAGTTAGTTACACAGCCCTCGAAAAGAGCTTTCCAATGAAGTACGACATGTCTAAAATTTTCATTTTTGCGAGATATAAGTACACTTGGAGAACCCAAATAGCCACAACACATCTTTTTTAAGACTTGACGAACGTTTCACTAAGAAAGTTAGCGTCATCAGAGGATGAAAAAAAACTAAGGTCAGGTCTTTAAAAAGATATGTTGTGGTGATTTGGGTTCTCCAAGTTTACTTATCAGTGCTCATCAAAGGTTACAATCTTCACTTAGTGAATTATGCGAGATACATTAACATAAACTAAAGAATACCTAAAACATATAAATTTTGTTTATGGCATGTTATTTCATACATGTTTGTTTACCGCTTACATAACTCAATTTTTTTGTAATAATAACAAGTGTTTAATATTACACTTCTAATTATTGCATTAAATATTCAAACAAAAATGTGCATATTTTCATTCTTTAGGGGGTCCACGTCGCAAGCCTGCTCTCAAGGTGAATTGAAGATCAAATACGCAGATCTTTATTATGTTAACTGAAAACGTAAGATTTATTTCTTACCATTCAACAATGATTAAACAAAGAATAGAAAGACTTCTGTAACACACTAAACCGCATTTAACTCATTATGTTTAACAAAGGATTAGCTGATTCACACTTAAATCAGCAGTTATAGAAACAGCTATTACAAATTCGTTGCTATAGCTCATATTTTCATTAAGTTAGAATATTGAATTTTGGAGCCTAGCAAAACCTCTGTAAGCCTAATATGTGTACCAAATTTGATTAAAATAATCTTTAATAATTATTTTTTTTGCAAAAAAAAACTGGTCTGATTTATGCAAGCTACTAATAAATAGAAGCATCTTACAAAACTTTCTCAACATCGGTCCGTTTTTAGTGAATTTTCTTTAAAACAAAATTCACTAATGAGGAGATCCCGACCATCAAATCTTGAAAACATTTCTTCAAATGAGCGCTAATTAGGCCCCCCGATTTTTATCAAATTTAGTGAGTAACTTCTGCTTGTAAATGGCTTGGAAAAGTTCGTTAGCCAGGAAAATCGGACAAGGTTTTTCGGGAAAATTTTGGGTTTTCTTTCGAAAAAAATTCATATCTCCGAAAATTAAAAATCCATGGTAACGAAATTTGGCACACTGGTTTCTGTCATAAAGAGTACCCCTTGTACCAAAATTCAGATTTTTGGGTTAAAAGACAAAGAAATTACAAGCCTCTGATTGAAAAAAGTTGAAACGTCAAAATTGATAATTCTGGTAGTCGTACGTTTAGTACGCATTAGCGCTTTGTGAGTTAAACTATGGCTCGAAATGACTAACAAGCTAGTTTAGTTTTTTTTAGATTTTGACTCGACTGTTGTTCGATTTTTCCTGTGTGACATGTGACCTTAGACTTTTCTGTGGGGATCACCTTGTCATCATTGTGCTCAGACATGCACGATTGCCTACCGAAAAAACTAATGTTTTTCTGACAGACCTGTCTTGTTTATGTTTGTAGATTTATCCCCTGAAGATGACCTCTTGGAGTGTCGAAACGCGTCAGGTGTAAGAAAAAGATCTGAAATAAATTTTGGTGTCTGGACGAGAAGCTGTTTCATTCAACGTTTTAATTAGTTAGAGAATTAATATGCTAGTGTACATACAGTAGATAGATCTCTTATGTCGACAATAATAGAGCGGCGAAGGGAGTAGGGTAGATTTCACAATGGACTCCTATAGCACGCGTTCTAATCCCAGTTAGTGACTTCACTGTTTTTTTTTATCTTTTATTTCATTTCACCGTTACCTGATCAGCTTTTGTAATTCCGATGAATTTTTTTAGCGAGTTTTTGTATGACAAATTCAATTAGGACGAGATGAAAACTTTTAAGACTTAATTCAATTTAAATAGCACGCATCTGGTTGTTTGTTATTGCCCTAACTTAGTGAAACCGTTCCATACTTAATACAGCCGTAGACTTTCTCGTGGCTTCACAAGTGCTTGTTCTTTCCTGCAACCGATTTCAATTTTTACCGGACGCAGCAAGTGCGTTAGTGTAGCGAATTATCATTAAAGTTTTAAACTTCAATAGCCCAATTTGCTATTAACCTAACGTTCGTTGGCCAGGAACCAGTTTTTTCGGACACATTTTAAGTTTATTTTCGGAAAATGTTTGTACATTTTCAAACAATAAGTCATACAATAAGTCATTTTGATGAAATATGGTACATTGTTTCTACTATATATAGATAGATATATAGTTTTTATTCCACTGTATAAAGGCAGATGTGTTCGTCATAAAAATACATAAAAAAACATAAAATATGTGTGCAAACCATTACAAAACATCTGCAACAAACACAAAAATAAAAATAAAAAATAAAACAAAAAAAAACACAAATCCGAGGTTATCACAGACTAAACAGGCTAAGCGTCAATAGGCAACAAGGCACAAATAATACATAAAAAATAAATTATTAAACTACATAAAATCAAGTCACACACAAGAAAAACTCCTTCACTCTGCTAAAAATTCTTACAGTGAGTAAAAACATTTTTGCTGGAGATAACGTATAGTGTGTTGTTTAAATTTATTTACCGATTTAATTTGTCTCAGCGCGAGTGGTAAGTTATTTAAAAACTTGACAGTGGCATAATAGGGCGACCGCCCGTAGCCAGCCAAACGATGCCTAGAGATTGGGACAGTGTATCTGTCCCGCAGGCTATGTGAGTGACCAGCTTCAGCATCCGAATCGAAAATCTTTGGGTAGGACCTGACAAAGCATACTACCCTCACAATGTAAACAGAATAGACAGTCAGAATACCAGAGTCACGAAAATACTGGCGGCATGAGCACCTAGGTCGCAAACCGAATAGGATCCGGATTATTCTCTTCTGAATAACAAAGACTCGCTGGCACCCAGGCAAGTATATTGTAATTTAATATTGAATAGACCATGGAGTAATAAACAGACAACAGTGTTTTTGTATCTAATAGAGTTTTAAGTCTACTCAAGGCAAAAAAAAAGAACCATTTAGTTTCTTACAAACTGAACTTATCTGGGTGTCCCAGCACAAGTTACCCTGCACAATCGTTCCCAAAAGCGACACAGAGCCAGCGACGCTCAACCCACCAGACGCCAAACATTTTACTAAACTTTCAGGTGGATCTTTTTTCCTTGAGAAATCGACTACGGCCGTTTTGTCGATATTAAGGACCAATAGATTATATTGACACCACAACTTGTCTTGGAGCACTGTCAATGTACGGATCTCAAGGTTCCCAAAATTACTCCCAGCAACGACCACCGAAATGTCGTCTGCATACATGGTGACATCAACCTCTCTCAGATGAGTTGGCAAATCATTGACCTAGGCCAAAAAGAGCAGTGGTGACAAAATGGAACCCTGAGGGACGCCCAGCCCCATGTGATACTCCGCTGAAAGTCTAGCGTCCACACGCACCCGTATCATTCTGTCGCATAGATATAACCTTATCCACCGTAACAGAAACCACTGATTCCCATTGCTTCCAACTTGTGCAACAAAATCTTATAGTCAATTGTATCGAACGCTCCACTTACGTCGAAAAAGATACCACTAACCTTTAATCCCGTGTCTAGATGACTATTGATATCAAATAGAAGTTGAGAAACAGCAGTTTCTGTAGACATACCCTTCCGGAAGCCGTGCTGAGAATCGGAGAGCAAACGTTCCTTATCGAAAAACGCTAAGATTCTCTTAAACACGATCCTTTCAAAGATTTTAACGAATGCACATAACAAGGAGATTGGACGATAATTTTATAATAAAGTCGCGTCCCCCTTTTTATAAAGCATTATGACCAAAGGTCTCTTCAGGAATGAAGGGAAGTATCCGGTATCAAGAGAAACATTGATAACAAAAGTTAATGGTATAACTATTAAGTCTATGATGCTTTTCAGTATATTTGTTGGGACATTATCGAATTAGAATTCTTTAACTCCGTCACGCATTGAAGAACCTCTTCCATTAAAACTGAAGGTATAAAAATTGTATTTGAACAGGAGGCGACTGCAGTACCTCGCCTGGATGGACTCTCGCCAAAGTTATGTCTAATATTAGTTTTAGCGGACAAACACAAATATTTGCCAAACCTTCCTGCCACCAGTTCGCTTTTGCTGATCAGAACTCCATCTATATTTAATTTGATATGTCCTAGATTTTTTTGGTTTCGTTGCAGAGTAGAGTTAACGATGTTCGAGATCTCCTTGTTTGGATTTGCCGCAGTCTGCAAACGATGACTATAATAATCGCGACTTAACTTTACGGTTAAGACGTTTGAATTTTTAAAACAATTTATTTAATACTTTACACAATTAATACTTAATACAAAAATTATAATATAAAAATAAAGGCAAATATGAATATCAATATAGGTGTGATATATGTAAATGTTTAGCACGCGATGAGCAAGGCTTAAGTTGGAAACAAGAATGAACGACGCTTCGCAGGCGAGCAGTCTATTTATAACAAGTCCCCCAGACGTGGCACTATTGTTCTCCCGAGGTGACTTTCGGTGTGGCTGACACTGTTCCCCACGTGTGATATTCCGTCTACTCCGCCGTTTCCCATGTGTTTCCTATATGCTTATTTGAAGGTGCCGTTTACCTTCTTGCTGACTCTGCTATCCTGTTCATGGGAAGGTGACTCGTTATAATGGCCTATTGTTGGTGGTCCATTTATCTCCTCCCCTTTTTGAAGAACAAAGCTACGGTTCGTTTCGGATTTTCAAGGGAAATCCGGTTTCGATGTTTGTTGGATTTTCTTCTTTGGTTTTCTTCCACTTCTTCAACCCCATTCTCGTTGCTGTTATGATAGAAATTATGACAGCCACATATAGTAATATAGTCCATATACTCAGGTGATGTATAGGTATCTTGACCGGTCCTGGTATATTTTGTTTGATCGTTTGAAGTTGGTTCTGTATCTGATCGATGTTGTGTAGCTGTACGTTTTCTAGTGTTAATTCAGGTACCTTTTCTGGAATTCTTGGATCTTCTTGATTTGGGGATTCTAATTTGGGCAGATTGAACAGTTGTTGAGTTTTCGATGTTGTTGGGCCGGTCTTATAAATTTTGTTTCCGATCTTCAATTGGCAATTTGGTTGACGGGTAGTTAGTTTGGTACCTTTTATGGTATTGATCCACTCCTGTTCCTGGCAAGTTATTCTGGCATTTGTTTCTTCTGGTGCTATAACAATGTACTGCATATCTCGAAAAGGTTGGTTTATTAATTTTGATTACTTGTTTACACTTATTTATAGGTTTTTGAAATTTGATTAATTTAATTTCACATGGGTTTTGATCATTTATGGCTGTTGGATTGTAGTCTTTGCAGAAATACATTTGGTTCTTTAAATTTTGGCATTCTTCATTGCGATAGGCATATTGTATACTGCTTAGGATCAGGTATTTGGTTCTAGGAATTATCATGGTAAATGTGTGTGGATTATAAGGGATTGGTAAAGTGTATGACTGATAATAATTATATTCTGATTTATCTACTAGCGGTATTTCTATTTGAAATATAATTTTGAGATTATTTTGAACTGTTTTTATCTTAAAGATTTTTTCGTATAGATTTAGATCAGTGGTTGTTACTAATTTTGAATTAGTTACATAATTTTATATTTTATTAAGTTCTTTTATTATAAATTTTGGTTTAAATATTGATTCCTAAGTTTGAGAAATAAATTGCATTTTCGGTTGTTAAAGCTAGTTCCTGAATATTGTTTAGCAAATGACTTAATTGTGTGAGTAATTACAAAATTTGTATGCGGTGGTAATGTGTTAATTGTTCGCTCCTAAGGCTATTAATTTGCATTTCTCAATTCGTTTATTCTGTTCACTATTGTGTCTTGATTATGATTCAATTTGACTATTGTTTGATTGAATTCCGTTATAGCTTCTATCATCAATGAATTTTGTGATTTTAAAAGTTCATGAATTTTATTTTGATCTGTCGTCAAAACTTCTAGCGCTTGATATATACGCTCTCCGTCTTGTGAATCGAGATTTCCTGTGATTGATTTAAAAATAGAACCTAATCGGTTTATCATACCACGTTTCTGTCTGTTGTTAAAGGCATTAATATAAATAAAATATATCATCTATGTTACATATAGTAAAATTCAACGTTAGTATAAAATTTTGATATTGAGAATGAAAGTCAGTCGTCATTAATTTAATAGTGTGCGCGTAGTGTTGTTTTATCTGGTCGAAGTCCTTATGTAATTGTGTCAAGTCATGTACGTGCAGTAAGTTCCATCTGTTAATTTCTGAGTAGGCTGTCCCGATTTTCCTGGGTAACATGCCTGGATTATCTGTCAAGTCTTGTATCTGGCCATTTATTCCTGCTGTAAGGAACCTGAAAGGCGTAAATTTCGTAAATGGGCTATAGTTTGTTCGTCCTTTTTATGGTTTATTAAAATAGCTTTGTTATGTTCTAATAATGAAATTATTGAATATGGTCCTGAAAATGGATTCCTATGTTTTTTATGGAATCCGGGAGGAATCTTTTTAAAGACAATGTCGCCTTCTTTGAATGGTTGGTTAGTATGTCTGTTGGGACGTTGTAATGTTTTTAATTACGAGTTTTAGATCCGGCTACTTACTATTTCATAAATAATTTGCATTAGTTCTTTATGTTGTACGTTGTATTCTTGGGTACTTCCGGGTCGTAGTTGAACATTTCCGGTATATAGCCAAATATTAAATCGAAAGGTGGTTTTAGTGTTTGTGAATGTATTGTCGAGTTATAAGTGAAGATACAATATGGTATTAAGTCGATTGGTTTCATAGTTTTAAATTTAGCTTTAAATAAACGACAATGTTCGATAATCGTGCTGTGAAATCTCTTAATGGGTCCGTTTGATGTCGGGTTTTGAGCTGTGGTTGTATGTAACTCTATTTGATAAACCGCAAGTAGCTCCTTTATTACTAAGTTCGACAATTCCGTATCTAGAGCCGCAATTAGGGTTTTACACGCCCCATGTTGTAAACAATATTTGATTAGATTTTTCGCAATTTCGGTTGCACTTTTGCTTTTGATAGGAAATGCTTGGCCAAATTTACTAAATGGATCTATTATTGTTAATATGGCTTGTTCAATTTGGAATGTATCGATATGTAGTATTCCTAAAGGTTTGGATGCTGCGAGGGCGTGTTCTAATGCGATTTGTACTGGGTTTCTGTTGTACTTACACGTCTTGCACAATTCACACTTTTGTACATACTCTTCTATATGTTTCTTGAAGTTTGGATACTAGTATTTTTTCTTCATTCTTAGGTATTTTTCTTCCGCTCCCCGATGATTACTCTACCCCACATGATATTTCATGATTGTCTCGGTTAAATCGTCGTCGTTAATTTCATCCCTAATTTTCAAACATCTATAAAATTTGAGTGATTCTACGTTATAAAATTTTGTATTGATTGCCGAACTTACTAGTTCGTAATCTCGTTCGTTTACAAAAACACAATATTTCCTTTGGGGTAAACAGTATTCTTTTATAAATTTGTCTATTAGACTGGGTTCATTCAAATTAATATTAGCGTAGATAAAATTTCGTTTGTCTTTTCTGACTGAGAATATTTCTGGTGTGTCCGTGTTTTTGAAAACTATCTGATTGGTTTTGCTGTTAACGATTTCTTCCTCGAGTATCGGTATACCGGGTGCTGAGTATGAGTCTGCATTTGAATTTGCTGTTTCGTCATCATCGATATCTATTATTTCCTCTTCTTCGTCTATATTGTTGGCCATTGATTGATTATCTATCTCAAGTAGGTTTACTTCCACTCTGGAAAGTGCATCAGCTGCGCAGTTTAACTTTCCTTTCTTATACCCAATTTTAAATTTATATTCTTCTAATTTCAATCTCCAACAGACTAATTTGGAATTTGGTTGTTTTAATGAGAATAGCCATTTTAATAGTTTATGGTCTGTATAAATGGTGAATTTTCGTCCAGACAAATAAGGTCTCAAATAATTTGTTGCCCACACGATGGCTAATAACTCTTTTTCTATAGTGCTGTACCTTGATTCTGTTTCGTTCAATGTACGACTGGCGTAAGCTATCAGGTGGTCTGAATTTGGTTCGCTTTGGCTTAATATTCCAGCTAGCGCTACATTTGAAGCATCGGTTGTTAATATGAAATACTTCGAAAAATCTGGTGGTATTAGTACAGGTGAATTCATTAAGATGTCTACATGAATTAAAGGCAGCAATGCATTCCTTATTGTTAACGTCTATTTTAGAGCTTTTCTTTAAACATTTGGTTAATGGTTTGGCGTGTGCGAACCCCATAGTATGCTACTATGAGATTCAAAATATTTTTTGAAGAGCCCGAATCTAATAAAAGTTTACCCTGGATCTCTTTGAGTTCCAAATAAGCTAAACGGCTTAAGGCGTTAATATTGTTTACATCTTTTACGGCTCTTGCGTTGAGGTGCTGGCAATGGGAAAATTTTGCTGTTGTATATCGTATGCTTCTGATGGCGAATTTTCATGACTTATTTCATAATTAAAATTATCTGTTTCGTAATCCAATTCGTTTATACTGTTATCAAAAATGTCGGTGTTATTTAGGTGAGACGTGTGTCTGTGGTTGTGAGAGTCTTGAATTTGAACTGCCCAATTTCATCGGTTCGGGGTATTGTTTGTTTATGTTCTGATTTAAATTTGGTCGTCCATCTTGATTTAAAGGATTATTGAAGTTAGATCTTCTGAATTGATTTGAGAAATTTTGCCTAGGCGTAAATTGCTGATTTTGTCTGGGTTGCAAATTTGTTTGATTAAATTGGTTATTATTATGTTGTTCAAATAGTCTGACATTGGGTTGAAATTGTCTATGAAATTGGACATTATAAAACGGTGGGTTATTTTGTTTTTGGAAGGGTGTTCGATTTTTTCCTTCTTATCTGTTATTATTGAAATTTTTATGCATTGTTTTATCTCGATAATCAAAGTTTTCTTCCTCAAACACGAATTTTAATGCTTGTTCTATACTTTCGGGACTTCTGGATCTGAGCACTATGCCCATTGGATTCCTTAATCCCCCTAAAATGCTTTTAAAGTTTGATTTTGGTAAATATTCATTTTAATTGCCCGCACTGCCTCATTGTTTTCGTTTGCAATTAAATTAGATATAAATAATTGTTCTATGTGACGGCACCTGTTAGCAAACGACAATGCATCTTTTGCATTTCTCTGTTGCAATGTCAACATCTCAGCCAGTAGACTACTGTCATCTCTCTGGTCTGTAAAGTTTTGCACAATTGCACTTCTCAAATCTGCCCACGAGTTGATAATCTTGGTATTGACAATGAGCCGTGTTTGGCCAGTCAGTTTAGTTTGTATATAGTTTAATGAGAAATGATTCATGTATAAATTTTCGTTAGCAACGTAAAATTGATTCATAACTAAGTCGCACGACTTTAGAAAATTATCTACATTGGCGGGTTGACCGTCAAATTCCGGAATAGCCTTAAGAAAGGATTCCTTAAATTGGTCTGTCATGTTGCTACTATTATTAATTTTACTTAAATGGTTTTCTGTTATAATATTATCACTGATACTAATTGATCTAAGTCTATATTCTATATTTAATAAACTTTGCGATTCGTCATCTGAATCAGACATACATTATATCAATATAACACATATATATGGAAAAATATGCAGGTAATGTAAAAATGGGATAGCAGTAAACAACTTACAATCATATGATGGTTTCTGCTCTCATTTGGCTGCTTGGCTACTGTTTCTGCTTTTACTTTGGTCTGCTTGGCTCAAATCGGTTATTGGGCGTCAATACGCTTAAAAATCAATCTGGTTTTTACTTTATAACCGATTCTACCGCCTGCGCCACTTAACTTTACAGTTAAGACGTATGAATTTTTAAAACAATTTATTTAATACGTTACACAATTAATACTTAATGCAAACATTATAATATAAAAATAAAAACAAATATGAATATCAACATAAGTGGGATATATGTAAATGTTTAGCACGCGATGTGCAAGGCTTAACTTGGAAACAAGAATGAACGACGCTCCGCAGGCGAGCAGTCTATTTATAACAAGTCCCTCAGGCGTGGCACTATTGTTCTCCCGAGGTGACTTTCGGTTTGGCTAACACTGTTCCCCACGTGTGATATTCCGTCTACGCCGTCGTTTCCAAGGTGTTTCCTATATGCTTATTTGAAGGTGCCTTCTATCTTCTTGCCGACTCGGGTATCCTGTTCATGGGAAGGTGACTCGTTGTTATAATAGCCTATTGTTGGTGGTCCATTTATCTCGCGTTTAGCCTGATTAATGTTGTGTGCCAGCTCTTTTCTCCTCTTCATGTATTTGTCTAGCAGTTGCTTATCGTGTGATAAACTCACCAACCAGAACATACTTTTGAGAGCCTTACTATCCTCCACAATCTGTGAATTTAGCCATTTTTTAGTTGGCCGTGAATAATGTTTCAGTATTTCCCTGCCAGTCATTGGACAAGCCTGAGAAAAAAAAATGTCAAAAAAATGTGTAAACATTAGTTCACCATCATCTGTATACACACTTGAAAAGTCACTCCTTCCCAACAAATATGACAATTTTCCCATGTTATCCCTGTCCAAGGTGCGCCGAAAAAATATCTTTTGGTCTTGTTTAGGTAAAATTTGGTTTACAAGCGATTTATACACAAAAAAATCCGTGCAAAGTGATCTGCTATGCTAGGATCCACCACCACAGCTTTGATGATTTTCTGGAATGCTAGTAACAAAATAACCAACCGCGGAAACAGTTGTTGGCCCGTTTTTATTTGTACGAATTCTAGTAGGTTTCTAAATTGGTAAAGACAAACCAAAAGACTCAAAAACATCAATGTCGATCTCGTTAAATGACTTCTCAATGTGTTGACATTCCAATCACCACAACAGATAAGATGGTTATGGTTTTTAGACATATATGACAAGCAAGACGTGAGATGGCTGATAAAAACAGCCTTATCCTTTCTATGGGGACAGTAAACGGACAACACCGACGCAGTCATGTCAGCGATCCTAACCGAGGCAGCACATAGCTCCATGTCACCCTCGGAAACAAAGCGGGTCATATAAGGTATATTTTTATATCGAAATTGTTAAGAAAACTTACAGATGTAAAGATGGCCACACCGCCATGGCTAGTTGATTTCCGTACGTATTCAGACACCAGAAGAAAGTCAACAGGAGTCATCGCTGCCAGATGGCCACGGTCAGTCGCCCAGTGTTCAGTAACACACAATATATCAATTTTATGCTGAAACAAAAATAACTCAAGCTGTGCAGACTTGTTGCTCAAACTACATACATTAATATTAGCAATGTTACATAACATGTCAAAAATAACATGTGATAAGTCACTATCAAAGTCTTTCTCTGAAGATACATCTGGGCTAACGTTTCTGTTCGATTTCGCATCTAAAATAAAAACGGTTTACACAAGCATCTCTCGGCCATAAGTCCGGTGCCAATCTTTTATCCGTATTATCGGAGTCAATTGTTACATTAAAGGAGGAGTACTGTTTAGGATGCTTTGAAGCTAGGTTTTCACACTTTGCTTTAGGTAATTTTGATGTCAAATGTTCCAATACGTCTGTCACAGATGTGCCCGGATGAAGATGATATATATGAAAAGATGTTTGATCTGGGACAGCTTTCAGTTTACCTGTACTATCGTTAAGTGTGCCAATTATAGGCCTATTTTTATTGTGGGATTTTTTTTTCGGAGAATAATTTCCTTCCATTCCCCTCTATAGTGTAGGTTTTATTCATCATTGGCCAAATTCATGACCTCCTGGCATTTTGTCAGGGATCCTGCTTTAAGTATTGCAGCAGACAGCTGATCGGATGTATTTTGTTTACCTTTAAACTCTTATCTGTATTTACAGCTACTTTATCTACTTTACGGGTCATTGAACGTGCCGAGGCAGAAGCCTGTCTCACTGAGGAGACTGGCTTCGCAGGTTGCTAATAGTTAATACCGGTCGATGGCACAGCTCCCGTGGCCGGTCTACTCACTGCAGCGCTACAGGCCTTTGGCTCACAATGCCCTGTACCATAGGGATTATCACTAATTCTGTTACCAGCAGATGGCACAGCAGCGCCTGCTGAATTAAGTTGGTTTTGGATTAACAAGGCGATTTGTTGTTTTTATATACTACTCAAATTAATTTATTATTATTACCATAAGTACTAAATGAGTTCAAATCACGTATATTTTGTTGATAATACTGGTAACCAAATTCATGCCTGATTTCTGTAGAAAAAAGACATATTTGTTATTAAAAAGATTTTTATGAAAATTCACTACCATAACGCACTTACTGCGTCCAGACTTTTTTAAAGTAAAGAAGGCCACATAATCACGCACCCACCCGCAGGCATGCAGACACGCGCGCGCACATACACAATCCACACGCGCGCAAGCACGCACCCACGCATGCACACGCACACGCGCGCACGCCCGCGCGCGCACACACACACACTGTATTTCGTGACATGGTCACGCTTTTCGGTGCTGCATAAAATATATGTTTTCTTGCAGAAAATATAGTGAATTTACTGTATTTTTGGTACTAAGGTAAACCAAAATTGTTTTTTCTTTACTTTTCCATAGTCATGTAGCTGAAAAATGGAGTAAGTAATTATAAAATAGTCTTTTAGTTAAAATTCAGAAGATTCAAATATTTTATATGTATATTTTATCGCTAACAACAATAAGAATTAATTTATATATTTAAATTGTGGATTCGGTGAGTGGCACTCGAGACGTGAACACGTGTATCGATAGTTGCTCGCATATTATTTATTTTGTGAGATAGTACCTCTAGTGCTTTGAGGTATAGTGGTTTTATAAATAAACCGAAATAATGCCAAAAAAAGATGATCTAGAACCACCGGATAGGGGTAGACCCCCAGGCAGCATTTGTAAAAATAAGGAGATTGATAATATGGACGTTGTAATTTCTAGCGATGACGAAATGGAAGATGTGAATACTATCAGTATGAAGGATAACGTAAGTAGCATAACTAGCGGCAGGAAAGAGGTGAGTAAAAAAACGGATTATTTAAAGCATTTAGATATATCAAAAATTTTGAATGTAAACAATATAGTTAATAATGTAAACACAGGCAGTAAAGTAAAGGAAACCGATAATAAAGTTGATGTGAAGAAAAGAGAAAAGAAATTTATCAGAACATATGATAATTATCATTCAGGGCCATACATTGAATATCTAGTAAGTAAAAACCCAAGCGATAATATAGGAAGAGCCCACAGAATAAGTACAGCAAGAATAATTTTTAACTGTTCATCGGATGTTAAAAATAACGTAATTGGTATTTCTAGTATAGGAAGAAATAAATTAAAAATAATTTTATCAACTATGCAGAGTGCTAATGCTCTAATAAAATCCGAAAACCTTAAGAAACACAATTTAGAAGCATTTATTCCCCAGTTTCTGACACGTAGACAAGGAGTTATAAGATAGGTCGACATTGACATTGAGGAAGAGGATCTGATAAACCAGATTCTTCCGATAATGGAAAATATGTTTGAAGTACTTAATGTAGTTAGATTGAAGCGTAGGGTTTTTAAAGAAAATGTTATGGAATATATTAAAACGTCTTCCGTGTTAATTGAATTTAAAGGGTGCACGCTTCCTTCAGAAGTGGAAATTGAAAAAATTAAATTCAATGTTGAGCCTTATATACAGCGCACTATTCAGTGCCTGAAGTGCTTACGATATGGACACATTAGCTCTCAATGCAAGGCGCAGGAGAGGTGCAAATTTTGCGGAGAGAACCATAGCAGTGAAGTATGCTTTCGAAAGAGCAACCTCATTTGTATTTTATGTATGAGACCTCACCCAGCTACGGAGCGTAATACTTGCTCAGAATTCAAGAGACAAAAAGCTATTAAATACCTTATGAGTGTAGAAAATATATCCTATAGGGAAGCTCTGGAGAGACACTCAAAAAGCTATGCATCTGCTTAAAAAACTCCGATCTCACAATCCCAACAACAGATTCCTAAATTTGACAACGGTAATTTTCCACCTCTCATGCCAAGTCTATTTTAAACAAACTCTATTGTTCAACAACAGCCTATCAACTCAGGTTTAGCAAATACGTCAATACGTTTTACAAAAACACAAACCCCTAAACGCAGAAGAACAATGGACTCAACAAGAGACCTTAACTTCGAAGCGGCTAGACAACGCATCATAGCAAACGTCCAGCTACCAAACCAAGGTGGCATAACCAACCACTTTAATCCCTTATACACACAGCCTCCAAAGGGCCCTAATAAGTTAAATGAAACTGCCGATAATATAGTATGATTGATAATAGATATTTTGAAACAGTCTAATATACAAATAACAAACAGGCAACCAGCGTCATCAAAAGTAGAGTATCGGAAATTCTTTCAAAACAGTAACATTCACTCTCAAACTAATGCAATGGAATGCTAGATCGATCAAATCAAATAAGGGTCATTTAGAGAAATATCTGTTTGACAGCAAAATTAACATCGCAATTATAAGTGAAACGTGGCTTAATAGTAATAAGTTTATTAAATTTAGTGGACATAATTTATTTCGACAAGATAGGCATGATGGCTATGGCGGTGTTGCCATAATTCTAAAAAATAAATTATCTGCTTCCCCAGTGAGCGGATTCTCTAAACCTAATTGCATGATGTGTATAGCAGTAACTATAACATTAAACAAACGACAAAAAATTAACATATACTCTATTTATATTCCTCCAAATAGTAGGGTGACAAGTAATATTTGGAAAGCATTGTTTGATAGTTTAAGAAAACCGTTTCTTATAGCGGGTGACGTGAATTATCATCATGCTGCTTGGGGATGTTCAAAGATTGATTTTGGGGGAAGAGAGCTGCTCACAGCAGTTGAGAATAATCAATTAACTTTTTTAAATACAGGGACCGCAACATTAATGAAAAGAAATCAGAATGAGGCTGCATCAGCGGTAGACTTTTCGATCTGTTCATCGGATATTTCACATAGATTCGACTGGTTTGTTGAAAATGAAACGCTAGGGTCAGATCATTACGTTATTCGCTTAGAGTATATACTTGATAATTCATGTACAAACAATACATATAGTAGTCACTATAGCTCCAATGACGTTAATTTTAATAACAAAAAATGGAATCTAGATAAAGCAGATTGGACGCTGTTCTCATCTTTGATGGAATGAGCCGCGGAAACTGACTTATCAGAAGACAATATATCTTATGATAAACTTATATTAAATATAAATAATGCGACCCAACTCACAATTCCCGAGAAGAGAACAGCGTCTAATAAAAAATTTCAAAAACCCTGGTGGGACGATAATTGTAAAACTGCGGTGGAAAACGAGAAACGCTCTCTTTAATTATACAAGCAAAATCCTTCTTACAATAATTTTCTTGAATACCAAAGACTTTCAGCTATAAAGAAAAGAACTATACTAAATAGCAAGAGAGAAACTTGGAGAAAATTTTGCCTGAATTTAAATAGAAGTACATCCATTAAAGAGATTTGGGCTATGTCTAAAAGACTAAAAAATATTGAGGCAAGCAATATAAAAGTACATCCTGATGGTGATTGGGCCGACGAATTCCTAAAAAGTTTAGCACCAGACAGCAGTAAAGAAGCAAATTATGACAACGTTGCTAGTACTCCACATACGTTAGAAAACGAGTTCACAATGTCGGAATTAGAGTTCTGCTTGAAATATAAGCGATCTTCACCAGGAGCCGATGGCATACAATATGAAATTTTGGCGCATTTTCAATATAAGTCCAAACTTCTATTTTTAAAAATCTTAAATAAAATATGGACCACAGAAAACATACCCAACAACTGGAAGATCTACATTATTATCACCTTCCTTAAATTAGATAAAGACCCGCTTCTTATTGACTCATATAGAGGAATATCGCTTGCTTCGTGCCTTTTAAAAACCTTGGAGCAAATGATCAAAAACCGACTAGAAGTATGGATGGAAATACGCTGCTAAATACTCAGTTTGGATTTCGACGGGGTTGGTCTACTACCGAAAGCTTAGCTAACATAGTACTAGATATCAATAAATCATTCGCGATAAGAAAATTCGTAGTTGCCATGTTTATAGATATCAAAGGAGCATATAATAATGTCAATCTAAAAATATTAGCTCATAAAATGATTAAAATCGGAATTCCACAAGATTTCACCAGAAAAGTCATTAATCTGTATGAATATAGGCAACTGTACCTGAAATATGGAAACAAATATGCAGGCCCAAGACTAACCAATACAGGATTACCACAAGGCAGTGTTTTAATCCCACTACTTTTTACTATTTATACCATCGACTTGGAGAGACAGATAAGCGAAAGCTGTCTTTTACAATATACCGACGACATATGCATATATAAACCGCTATGTGGCATTGAAACAGGAATACAATCAGTGGAAAGAGATTTTGCAAACATCGAAACTTGGTCTTCAGCCAATGGCCTACCAATCTCGGTTAAAAAAACACAGGTCGCCATTTTTAGTAGAAAACGTATCATACCATCAACCGCCGAACTCTGCCAAACCAAATACACAGTAAAAAAACTCCGTAAGATTCCTGGGAGTGATTTTAGACAGGAAATTACTCTGAAAGGAACATATTAATTAACTTATAACAGAAAAAGGGGTCAACATATTGAGGTTCATCAATAACACAACTTGGGGGGCAGATGCAAACATAAGCATCATATTTTATAAGTCCTTCGTACGGTCCATCATCGATTATGGCTCTGTTTTATACGCAGATGCGGCTAAAACTCACCTTAGCAAAATAGAAGCAATACAAAATAAATGTCGAAGGCTATGTGTGGGTGCTTTACAAAGCACACCGATAAATAACATATTAGCAGAAAGCGGAGAAATGCCGATGCATTATAGGAGAGAAAAACTAGCCCTAAAATTCGCATTAAAATTGTTTAGCAAAGTCAGCTGATCAATAAGTTACACCAGTGCTTTATACAAGACCTCACTTTTACCTTTTGGGAGAAGAAGAAAACTATACTACTAGTGGATGTTTACTCAAATATACTTAACGCTAGTAATGATATCTGGCACGACAATATCAATCCAATTTTTAATATTAATTTTCAAGAGTTCCAAGGTTTGGACATACACTACTTGCAGGATTACTCTACACTTCCAAGCGTTGCTCGAAACCAAATGTTTCTATCCGACGTAAATGACAAGTTTACACAATCACTTCACATTTTTACTGACGCGTCCAGGAAAGATTTAGAAGTTGGATGCGCTTACTGGGTGCCTGATCTTGGAATTGAAAAGAAACTCAAGCTTGGTAAGAACATCTCAACATTCACAGCTGAACTAATTGCCATCTTGGAATCCTTACAGTTCATTAGTCAACAACCAATCCAACGTGCAACAATCTTTACAGGCAGCAAAAGTGGCCTGGATAAAATAAAAAATATCGCTCCCCGTTCAACCTGTAATTATATAATCGCAAACATAATTTACACAATTACAAGCCTACAAAATGAAGGGAGATGTGTAGATTTAGTATGGGTAAAAGCACACGCAAGCATAGTTCCAAATGAAAGAGCTGACATGCTGGCCAAGGAGGCTATACACTCTGGCGATGAGAAGAAATATCTATGTCCAATCACTGATATTTTCTCTACATTCTTACAAAATATAATGCTCAAGTGGCATAACGAATATACCCACAGCAATAAAGGCAGATATTATAAGAGCTTATAATCTCTTCCATCCGCAGTTCCGTTGTTTTCTTATGTAAACGTAAGTAGGTCTACTACAGTTAAGATTTGCAGATTGAGGTTTGGACACTCGTTGGTCCCTTCCCATCTAAACAAAATAAATCTGAAGGACGATCCAAACTGTGAATGTGGCGAGTTTGGGGATACTGAACATATGATTTTAAATTGTCAAGAGAAACGAAGCACTATTGATTCCCTCATTAACATAATTAATGATCTAAAGACTGTCACGTGTCCCTTTAACTTGACACAATTACTTTATACTAAAAATACAGAAGTATATACACTGCTTGCTAAACATACAAACAATTTGAAAATTAAAATATAAAACTACATGTTAACAATAGTAAGGAGCTAAGTAAATTATTCTACGTTTATAGGTGTGGATGTGTAATTGTATGTTTGTAAGAATACTGCTGTAATGTAAAAGAAACGATTGGATAAATGGAAAGTAGCTCAACTAATATTTAGGTAATCTTTAGATGTGTGTACATATGTATGGATGTTTTATAACATAATAATAGTATTGTGATTAAGTATAAGGTCCTACTGTCTGCCCAATTGTTTCCTCATTCTCTCATGGGTCTCTTTGTGTGTCTTTTTAAAGTTGCCTAGTCAGACCTCTAAGGCATGAAGCGTGTGTCCCTGTTTATCCCAATTTAGAATACTAAGAATATGTGTGTGTATGCATGGCTATATAATAAGATATATGTAAGACCTAATGATCTGGCCAAGTTATCCCACTTTAAATTGGAATACGACTGGTGTAACCAACATTAGAAGCGGGGAAGAATGTGCGAATGGAAATTAGCCATAGCCATCTAAATTCGAGGAAAAAAAATAAAAAATATTTAAATTGTGTCTTCGGTGGCCCCGTTCTGTCAAGTGCTCGTGGAGATTGTAAATACTTATTGAGATTTATATAATCACTCCTTTTTTTCATGGACGAACCTAAATTAAATACCAGTTCCATCACTAGTAATCAGACAGCTTCGTTTTCGCATGTTCTTAAAACAAGAATTGTTTACCAAAAAAAAGCCCAAGCTATTCTTTTCAGTTCAGTCACGGATATACCGATAAAAGATTATATTGTAAACTTAGGTAATTTAGTGCAACCTAAAAATGTTCTTTTCGCTTCACGTATATCTAACAATCTTGTTTATATGTATTTGTCAAGCAAATAACTGGCGGACAAATTTATGAAGGAGCATGCTGGGATCTCAATAGGCGACATATTTCTGTTATGTAGGCGGCTTATTACGCCTGCCCGTAAAATTGTTTTATCAAGTGTTCAACCTTGCAATCCCCATGAGGTTGTTGAAAGTGTTTTGGAAGACAATAATTTCAGAATGGTATCTCAAGTATCTTATGTTGGTCTTACTGAGTACACTCATGTGTGCAGTTTTCGTAGGCAAGTTTTCGTTATTCTAGATAACAACTCCCTCCATCTTTAATTGTTAACTTTGAAAGTGATGCGATGCATATCGTATTTTCCTTTCCACCGATCAACTGCGTTGTTTTAGGTGCAAACAGACAGGCCACATTTCGAAAAATTGCGTAGAACTCTAGTATTGTTGACATTTGCCCGGAAGAGCCTACCCCAGCAAAATAACCCTCAACAAATATTACTTGTATAGTTGCTGATGTAGAAACAGCCGATTTAAATCTTTCCAATGGACTGAAGCGACTAGCTTCAGTTACGCCAGAAAAAAAGGTTACAGTAATTGACGGTGAGCATTCCTTTAAAGCTCAGCGGAATCCAAACCAAAACATCACAAAAAGAAAAAGAAAACCGAGACATCTGAGTCGTTCGAGCCATTAAAGCCTCTATTGGAACAGAAAAAAAATGTTCTGAGCTTTGAAGAACTTACAGAATTTTTAATATATGTTAAAGAAAGGGATAATCCGTTTAATATAGCACATGGATATACAACCGATGTCCAACAGATTATTATTGTTCTACAAGAAGCGTGCCCCTTAATAGAAGTCAGGTCACTTAGAGAATGAATAAAAAGGTTAAGTGTTTCGCTTTCCAAAAGATAACGAGTCACGTTCAACAGTAACATAAAAATACTTAACATAGAAAGAGTTAAATGCGAGACTAAATGGTGTGCATTGTTGTCTTTTTTGGACGAGATACAAGCTGACATACCTTGTTTGCAAGAAACTAACTTGGACGTGTATACCACCACCATTTTTACGCTAGTCGTACAATTTTATAGTTAATTATTGTCAGAAGAATACTCCGGTGCGTTAGTAGGCTACAAAATATCAGAAAATATGATATTGGAAAGTCATGAAATACTTGTCAGTTGCTATTTACAAAACGTAGCATTCAAGTTTAACAAGATAAAATTGAATATTTATTGTGTTTACGTCTCACATGATGTAAATAAAGCCATTTTAGATTCTGACAGACTAGATAATAATCTAAACCAACTGGACTCTCCCGTCTTTTTAATTCGGACAGGCCTACGGCTGAGATGTTATCACCGGTTTTTACGAGCCACACACATTTCGAGGGACTGCCACATAGAAATAGTACCGTCACAGATTCTAAGGAAGCCTCTTCCCTAGCAAAGAAACATTTTGAGCCTCTCTACTCTCATCAAGGTAGTTCTTGTAAACAAGCGAGTTCCCTATTCTATAATCTGAAAAAACTGACTGGTGATAAAAAGTAGTCTCTAGATGAACCCTTGAGTATTGACGAACTAGCTGCTGAGGCCTCTCAATAAGAATAAGGCTCATGACATTGACGGTTTAACAAGTGAATTCTACCTTCAATTCTGGAATAAGATAAAGTACATATGTCTCAAAATGGTGGCTATCTAAATCATAATTCAACGCCCGCCGCGGTCTGCTAGGTTATTCGTCGTTTCTCTGTTATATTATTATTATTATTATTATTATTATTATTATTATTATTATTATTATTATTATTATTATTATTATTATTATTATTATTATTATTATTATTATTATTATTATTATTATTATTATTATTATTATTATTATTATTATTATTATTATTATTATTTGTCAAGAAGGGTGACCCTTTGTGATTAAACAACTGGCGACCAATATCTGTCATGACCACGGATTATAACATTATCTCAAAGGTCATGTCCAAGAGGCTCTCAAAGTAATCAATAACCTTATTCACGAGGATCAAAGTTATTGTGTTCCTGGAAGATCCATTTTAGACTCCCTTAACCTATTTCGTGATGTTATCACCTACGTTAATACTCAAAATAAAGGCACAGAAATTGCCTCTCTTGATCAACAAAACGCATTTGATAACGTGACACACAGCTATCTTTTTACACTTTTACCTCTCTGTAACTTTGAACCTTATATTATAAATACAATGCTTCTTTATAAAGATCGCATATTTATGATCAGGAATTCAAAATTTTTAACACCGACTATTTCTGTTAGAAAAGGTATTCGTCAGGGTTGCTCATTCTCAGGAGTCCTGTTTTCACTGTGTCTTGAACCTCTATTAAACTTGCTTAGAAGAAAACTAACATGCCTGAAACTTCTTAGTCCCGACAATTTTGAAGCCCGCTTAAAAATTTCAGCATATGTAGTGTTCAGAGAACAGGAAAGGTCTTCAGAAGGGCCGTAATAGACTTAGAAACATAATTGTTAAAAACACTAAAATAATAATTAAAAGTAGTTTAGTTTAATTCTTTAAGCAAGGAATGTAAATATTGCACTTAATTAGAGGTCAGAATAGTATTGATTGACATTGAAAATATCACATTTAGTATGTAAACAGTAAACAAGTAAATTCGCAAGGTACGCAGGAATGTTGAAGTCAGCAGTTTGGAAGGTCGTAAACTAATTAAGAAACAATATAAGCAGTATTGTTGGTAAACATGAAAGAGATTAATTTTGGTGAGTCAGAATGAATTAGTTAAATAAGTTCTTACGCTGTAGACAGTTAAATTAGATTGCTTCAGCTGTAACGACGCGATACTTGTAATTTAATTATGTAAATATAAAACACTGTTCAATTAAGATTCACGATGTAACAGTCTACGTTGGGTTCATTTAGTTGTTATTTATAATGTTATTGTTGAAATCTCTGTGAGTTATTTAATTTTTAATTAAACCGTTACCGATGTTCAAATACGCTTAGTTCGACGACCCTATTCCTCCAAATATCCTAACGCTCCCGTTAACATGGTCCTTCGAAGCCAAGAGTAGTTGAAGAAGATGGTCCTTCGACGAAAAAGATAACCAGTGCCAGTGAAAATACAGTGCTTACTTAAACCTTATCAAACATCCTTTAACTCAAGTCTCCAAATACCCTTTATTTTAGTAAAAATAACCAGGGCAGTACCAGAAGAAGGTCAGTTCCAATAAAGCAAATATACAGGACAGAAACGTCCGGGGCAGTACCAGAAGAAGGTCAGTTCCAATAAAGCAACTATACAGGACAGAAACGTCCAGGGCAGTACCAGAAGAAGGTCAGTTCCAATATAGCAACAAGACAGAAGCATCCAGGGCAGTACCAAAAGAAGGTCAGTTCCAGTAAAGCAGATACAGGGTCAAAGACAACAATACAGGGTTACAGGCAAGATATAGGTCACAGGCAACCAATAATCAGAATCAAAGAACTAAGCATCAGACAAGGTAACAAAAACTACAAATATGTATTAAATCAATTAAAATTAAGGAAGCGATGGAGGAACTAAAATAAAAATCACAAGACGTTCGAGAGAACTAAAATTACGGGTAAACAAATTTACCCAAAAATTAGAAGCAGAAAAAATGGACGATGACGATATACCTATCAAATTTGAAATCATAATAGGAAACTTAGATATGCAATGGGATAAAATTGAAGATAACATAATGGATATAAATAGAATAACAGAATCAGAAAATCTAGATGAAGCTCATTTGACGCAAAGCCAATGGTACGATAACGCCATGGTTAAGCTGAAAAGATCAATTAACAAAGAAGCACACCGCTATTCATCACTGTTTCCAGAATTCAAATTACCAAAAATTAAAATACCAATCTTCACATGCAAGTACAAGGAACGGACAGCATTCCAAGAGCGAGTCCAGAAGGCAATAGATTCAATAGTTGAGGAATTCTACGCAAAAATAGCGTCAAGAAGCAATCATAAAAAATTTAATTTACAAGTTGAAGTTCCATTCGAAAACAAAGTACCAGAGGTAGAAGAAGCCACAAACGAACAAGAAAGATTTAATTTAAATTTAAGTAAAGAAATGCCAGAAGTAGAAGAAGCAAAAAAACGATCATGAAAGATTTAATTTAAATTTAAGTAAAGAAATGCCAGAAGTAGAAGAAGCCAAAAACGAGCAAGAAATAATTAATTTAAACTCAAGTAAAGAGAGACCAGAAATAGAAGAAGCCAGAGACAAGCAAGAAATATTTAATTTAAATTTAAGTAAGGAGGTACCAGAGATAGAAGAAGCCAAAGAAAAGCAGGAAAGAGTTAATTTAAAAAGTTATCCAGATATTCTCATATCTGGAGCCAAATCAGAGGCGGAGAAATCAAATGTAAGTAGAGAGAGCAATTCATTAAATTTTGAGGCATCAATGATAAAGGGGAAGAAAGAGTTACAAGAAGTAAAACAAGCAGTAGTACAAATAGAAAAGGTCCTAATAGAAACGAAGATAGGAAATAAAGAATGTTATATGGAGAAGATTCAATCTGGAACGGAACCAAAGCAACAAAGAAGAGTAGCACAAACAGAACCCAACAAAATGTTCAAATGGGGTGGGTTCAAGCAAAAAAAAGGTACAGCAACAAATTTCAGGTTATTGCCAAGCTGAAAATTCCAAAAATTTGGATGAGTCACCAAGGGGGGAGAAACAGCGACCACATCAAGGGTAAAAGTTAACGGTTTGACCAATGCTTCCAAGAAAGAAACCACGAAACAGTTGATGGGTAGAGTAAGAACGATAAGAAGTACAACCACCCAGGTATTTACACACACTGGGGTGGTGTATGGAGGTCAGATGCAGGGACAAGCAAAAATGGGCAGAGGCCACAAAGTATACAAGGGCCATCCAGTATAAATAGAGGGCTCACGAACAGAGCAAAAGTACAAGGTATATGGGTATAAGGTGCATGTTCGCCAATGGAAGCACAGGTTTAGATGGAAGTTCAAGAGGAAGAAAGTACACGCAGGGCACATGGTAACAACCAAACAATGGCCGCTGCGTGGTCAAGTTAAGTCAAGGTTCAATGGTAAAGCACTCCAAAACGACTCAGGGTCAGCGTGGCTGGATTTTGTGGAGTGGGAAGAGCTCTGCAAGCAAAGCAGAGACAGTTCTTCAACTCATTCAGCAGGGGAAGCAACCACAAGACAACATGGAGGAGAGACACCAGAAGGAAGAGGAAATGACGTATCCAACCCATCACCAGAAAGGGGGAATAAATTATTAGATCATGTAAATCATTAGTAATTATATTACGATCCTAGAATGGTATACATAATTATATTATTTTAATTATTGTTATATCGACGATCAAACGTAGGATTGTATCCAAAATATTATTTTATTTATTATATTACCATCCTAGAGCGGTATACATAATTCTATTATTTTAATTATTGTTATTTCGATTATGATACGTAGAGTTGTATTCAAAAATATTAATCTAATTATTATTTTACCATCCTAGAGTGGTATACATAGTTATATTATTTTAATTATTGTAATGTCGATTATCTCACGTAAGGTTGTAGTCAAAAACATTATTTTAATTATTATTCCGATTACCATCCTAGAGTGGTATACATAGTTATATTATTTTAATTATTGTGATGTCCATTATCATACGTAGGATTGAATCCAAAAATATTAATTTTATTATTATTAAGTCCAGTACCATACCTAAAGTTGTCTACATTAATTCAAGTATTAGTATGTCAATTCTCATCCTAGGGTACTATACAACATTCTTTCAATTAGTAGAATTAGTGCCAAACTTAGGTAAGAGATACATCAAACATTCAGGTCAGAGCCATCCAGCGATTTGTCATTTTTGTTGACTCGGCAGAATGTTCAGAGAACAGGAAAGGTCTTCAGAAGGGCCGTAATAGACGTAGAAACATAATTGTTAAAAACACAAAAATAATAATTAAAAGTAGTTTAGTTTAATTCTTTAAGCAAGGAATGTAAATATTGCAATTAATTAGAGGTCAGAATTGTATCGATTGACATTGAAAATATCACATTTAGTATGTAAACAGTAAACAAGTAAATTCGCAAGGTACGCAGGAATGTTGAAGTCAGCAGTTTGGAAGGTCGTAAACTAATTAAGAAACAATATAAGCAGTATTGTTGGTAAACATGAAAGAGATTAATTTTAGTGAGTCAGAATGAATTAGTTAAATAAGTTCTTACGATGTAGACAGTTAAATTAGATTGCTTCAGATGTAACGACGCGATACTTGTAATTTAATTATTTAAACATAAAACACTGTTCAATTAAGATACACGATGTAACAGTCTACGTTAGGTTCATTTAGTTGTTATTTATAATGTTATTGTTGAAATCTCTGTGAGTAAATTCTAATTAAACCGTTACCGATGTTCAAATACGCTTAGTTCGACGACCCTATTCCTCCAAATATCCTAACGCTCCCGTTAACATGTAGACTATGTAAATGTCTTAGTTACTGAGAAGTGTGACTTTAACCGTCTACTAGGCATTTCGGTCAATTCTGGAGCAACTTTAAATAAACAAAAATGTAACCGAGATTGGCTTGGTCGTTTAAGAGGTATACTTGACACACCTGTGGGATTTTCTTGGACTTTTGATGACACGACAAAGTTTTGGGTGCATCCTTCAGGAACAATACATATTTAGGGGACGAGAACTTGTTAGACTCGATATTTTCTAGGCTTAAACTTTTAGCAGCCAGGTGTAAATGATTTTTACCTTTTTTATCCTGGAGGGGCAGGGCTATCGTCATTAACCAGTTCATAGCACCCACTTTATGGTTTACATTTCAGGTGCTACCGATACCGAATGATTTTGTTTCAAAGATACATTACATACAATACAAGTTTTTTATTGATCTGTTTTCGGTCGGACGGAAACATTGGACAACCGAGCAACATCTATGCTTGTCCATAACGGATGGCGGACTGGGTATGGTTCACGTTGCTAGCAGAGGGAAATTGTTCAGATTGAAGATTTTAAGTTTGTAGAGAACAATGGTTGTTGATGTCGGTACTTTCTGACTACATTCAGAAATTGTGGCCTTACCTGGCAGGTTCTCTTTATGAAACCGTTCGTCTACCGTGAAAATCATCCAAGGTTTCTGGTTCAGGTTCTGGATACTTTGGATTCTATAAAGTTTGTAATATCGATGATGCAAAGCGAGAGGTCCCGGGTTCGATTCCCGGGTGAGCCAAGTTGACTTTGTCTGGAAAATTTGTAAAAAATATTAAATGATGGGAAAGAATGTGCTAATGGCCTGAGATGCCGCAGCCAATAATATTAAATATAAAAAAAACAGGATTATCAATCTCTAACTTCTGGTTTAAAGCTGGTCTATACAAAGTGTCCCAACAACGAAACAGCAAGAGTTGGTTGGAGTTTCAAAACCTTAATATACCATAATATATATATATATATATATATATATATATATATATATATATATATTTATATATATACTTTAGAAGTAATTTACGAATAAATTACGAGCAACTTGAAAACACACTTACCCCACACTTTGAGAATCACAACAACACGGCAGTTCCCATACACTGTACCACGTGGCAGTTCATCGACTCTCGAGGCCAGAGAAAAAAAAACATCTCTACATATACAAGACGGGACATACTGAGATAATTTGTCCTTAGTTTTTATGAGATTGACTCACCTCTAAGGGGAGCTTGGTCTGAAGATATAGTACACTGGAAATTTTTTATAGAACACCTAACAATAGGTCATGAGCCTGCTGTAGCATTTCATCCAGCCAAATATCGTTGTGCAGATTTAGTGTTTCTAAACAGATCAGGTAAAATTGTTTCAGATTTTTGTCCTCCTTGTCACACAGAACTTTCTGGTATCTAATCATTCAGTGTTCAAGAGCAAGATACCTTTGGGGCTAAATAAGCGCATTGTTTATTAGGTTTATAAACAGGTTACTATATACAGTTGACATATATGCCGGTCTGCCAAGCGATTTGGGTCCCTAAACTAATACACACACGCACCGACGCACGCACACATAGCTATTTTCAAGACTTTGAGGAAATATGAAATTAAATGAACTCCAAGGCCTCAATCTACCTATTCATTACAGCGGAGGGTAAGGATAGGTTGGGTTGTTGTAGCTCGATTACGGGGCCTCAATCTGCATACTCCACAAATCTCGCTGGAGAACTTGACCTAAGAGAGATCTGGTCTAGGGGTGAACACACTGAGACCTTCCAGACGATATCCACCGAGATTTGGGGAGTAAGCAGATTGAGGCCCCGTAATCGAGCTACAACAATCCAACATATCCTTATCCATAGCTCTTAGGAGTAGGCAGATTAGAGGTCATTTTATTTAATATTTCCTTAACCGCTCCAAAATAAGAGCCGAAACGTCGAGTATTAATAAATTATGGACGCGGTGCAACCCGAGACCTGACCTGACCTGACCTGACCTGACCTGACCTGAGATATGTCACACTAAAGACCGCGGAAACCTTTCCGAACATATTTGCTGTACCTTCTGTGATTTTTTATTTGTTTACGTCGACTGCAGTTTCGAACCTTCCAGGTTCATCATCAGCATGCTGTGACTCTGGTCGTTCCTGTGTGTTCTATGACTAAGGTTGTACGTGACGCCTGCGTGTTGAGCTTATATTGGTCGGTTTACAGTTGTCTGATTGGCTGTCTCTTCGGTCTGTGTCGATTGTATCGGTTTCCTGTTTTCATTATTGTGGTATGATAATTTGTCTATTTGTATGGCTTTTATTAAGTTTTGTTTAAATGTTTGCACTTTGATTTGTTCTGGGATTAATTGTTCCTTATTGTTTGTTGAATGTAGTATTGTTCCCAGATTTCGATTTTTTGTGGTCTTTAGTATGTTTTATTAGTTGTAATTGGTTGATATCTGGTTTTTGGTGTTTTCTGTTGTGAATGTGTGTAGCTACGTTTGATTTGTAGCTAGGTGTGTGCATTTTTTCTAATGCTGTTATATGTTCCTTGAATCTTGTTTCTATTATTTTTTTGTCATTCCTATATATTTTTTATTGCATGTGTTACATTCTATTTAATATATTCCGCTTAATTTATGTGGGTCGTGTTCTTGTTATTTATTTATTTGCTTTATTATTTTGTTATTGGTTTTGTAGCCCATTTTTAAGTCATATTGTTTAAGTGTTTATGTTCTTTGTTGATGTGGTGGTAGCTACATACATTCACAACAGAAAACCAGATATCAACCAATTACACTTTTTAGTGAATTTTCTTTAAAAAAAACACTAATGAGGAGATCTGGACTTATGAGTTGTAAAAAAATTCTCCAAATGAGCCCTAATTAGGCCCCCTAGAACACATATCCGGGGTCAGTTTGAATTTTTATATGTTTATATATATATATATATATATATATATATATATATATATATATATATATATATATATATATATATATATATATATATATATATATGTAACACACCAATAACTCAAAAAATAATAGGCCGATCTTGATCAAATTTGGTGAATACCTTTCTTTTGCTAGTGGCTTGGATAAGTTCGTTAGCCAGGAAAATCGGCCCAGGTTTTCCCGGAAAATTTTGTGTTTTCTTTCTAAAAAAATTATAACTCCGGAAATAACAAAGTAAGGGCAACAAAATTTGGTACGCGTATTTGTATTATAAAGAGTGAACTATGTACCAAAATTTAGGTCTCTAAGTTTAAAGATAAAAAAGTTACGGGCAGTTAAAAAAATTGGAGTTTTCCTCAAAATGTCAAACTCGCAATTTGAAACGTCAAAATTTGCGATGTTTAGGCAAAGAACGTGAAACAAATACGGATTGTGAAGAGAAAATGTTGCAAGAAGAGTGTTCTGCGAACCCTTAAGTTTCAGATTCAACCGTCATTGCCCTTCGTTTTACTAAAATGTTTACAGAAAATTCATTTCAAATAGACCCTTTCTCTGATTCTTTAGCTCTCGGTTTAGTTAAGTTGATGCTTTCGCTGTAGATTTGGTGAAGTTTATGGTTTAACGGTCTATAATTTTTAGCTAATCTTTGTAGAACAAATTCGTTAATGCATTTTTGCATTTTTTTATCGAAATATGATGCATGTTTGTAAGAAAAAAATCTGGACGCAGTAAGTGCGTTTTGGTAGTAAATTTTCATTAAATCATTCATGGAACACCCTATATATTCTTGCATTTCAAAATTTTTATTATATATATATATATATATATATATATATATATATATATATATATATATATATATATATATATATATATATATATATATATATATATATATATATAAACATATAAAAACTGAAACGGAGCCCGGATGTGGATTCTAGGGTCCCAGTTCGCACTCACTTGATCGAATTTTTTCAAAATTCAGAAGTCGGGATCTTTCCATTAGTGATTTTTTCCTAAGAAAATTCACTAATATAGTTCCATAGTTGGGCTAAAGATAAAACGAACAAATTGTGAATTTAAATTGAGGTGCCTACTACTTTGAACTAAATGGACGACAATTAATACAACCAATTGTAAAAATAATTTTATTACTTGTAGTAAGAGCACTTTTAAAAAACTTAAGATAAATTTGAGAAATTAAGGATAAAACTAAAAATACTACAAAGCTATCCAGAGTGGAATAGGATAGTAAGTATTCACCAAAGATCGAATTAATGCTATATATATATATATATATATATATATATATATATATATATATATATATATATATATATATATATATATATATATATATACATATATACATATATCTGAATAACTTCGTTAGCCAGGAAAATCCTACCAGTTTTTCGGGAATGTTTTGAATTTTCTTTCGGAACATTTTTGTATCTCGGAAAATAATAAGGTTGTGGAAACCAAATTTGGTACGGTGGTTTATATGATAAAAATGTTCGGGAGCAGTAAGTGCATTGTAGTGGTGAATTTTCATAAGAATTGTACACTATTAGTAAGGCATATTATCAAAACTAATTTTTTAAATTTAAATGGACCTTGTAGATTGGTTTTAGATGTCCCAGTTAGCGATGACTTCTAGAAACTTAAATTTTCTATGAAGGTAGACAATTATAATATGGTAGAGATATATGTAAGTACTGCAAGGCTGACCTGACCTGACCTGACCTGACCTGACCTGACCTGACCTGACCTGAGATATGTCACACTAAAGACCGCGGAAACCTTTCCGAACATATTTGCTGTACCTTCTGTGATTTTTTATTTGTTTACGTCGACTGCAGTTTCGAACCTTCCAGGTTCATCATCAGCATGCTGTGACTCTGGTCGTTCCTGTGTGTTCTATGACTAAGGTTGTACGTGACGCCTGCGTGTTGAGCTTATATTGGTCGGTTTACAGTTGTCTGATTGGCTGTCTCTTCGGTCTGTGTCGATTGTATCGGTTTCCTGTTTTCATTATTGTGGTATGATAATTTGTCTATTTGTATGGCTTTTATTAAGTTTTGTTTAAATGTTTGCACTTTGATTTGTTCTGGGATTAATTGTTCCTTATTGTTTGTTGAATGTAGTATTGTTCCCAGATTTCGATTTTTTGTGGTCTTTAGTATGTTTTATTAGTTGTAATTGGTTGATATCTGGTTTTTGGTGTTTTCTGTTGTGAATGTGTGTAGCTACGTTTGATTTGTAGCTAGGTGTGTGCATTTTTTCTAATGCTGTTATATGTTCCTTGAATCTTGTTTCTATTATTTTTTTGTCATTCCTATATATTTTTTATTGCATGTGTTACATTCTATTTAATATATTCCGCTTAATTTATGTGGGTCGTGTTCTTGTTATTTATTTATTTGCTTTATTATTTTGTTATTGGTTTTGTAGCCCATTTTTAAGTCATATTGTTTAAGTGTTTATGTTCTTTGTTGATGTGGTGGTAGCTACATACATTCACAACAGAAAACCAGATATCAACCAATTACACTTTTTAGTGAATTTTCTTTAAAAAAAACACTAATGAGGAGATCTGGACTTATGAGTTGTAAAAAAATTCTCCAAATGAGCCCTAATTAGGCCCCCTAGAACACATATCCGGGGTCAGTTTGAATTTTTATATGTTTATATATATATATATATATATATATATATATATATATATATATATATATATATATATATATATATATATATATATATATATATATATATATGTAACACACCAATAACTCAAAAAATAATAGGCCGATCTTGATCAAATTTGGTGAATACCTTTCTTTTGCTAGTGGCTTGGATAAGTTCGTTAGCCAGGAAAATCGGCCCAGGTTTTCCCGGAAAATTTTGTGTTTTCTTTCTAAAAAAAATTATAACTCCGGAAATAACAAAGTAAGGGCAACAAAATTTGGTACGCGTATTTGTATTATAAAGAGTGAACTATGTACCAAAATTTAGGTCTCTAAGTTTAAAGATAAAAAAGTTACGGGCAGTTAAAAAAATTGGAGTTTTCCTCAAAATGTCAAACTCGCAATTTGAAACGTCAAAATTTGCGATGTTTAGGCAAAGAACGTGAAACAAATACGGATTGTGAAGAGAAAATGTTGCAAGAAGAGTGTTCTGCGAACCCTTAAGTTTCAGATTCAACCGTCATTGCCCTTCGTTTTACTAAAATGTTTACAGAAAATTCATTTCAAATAGACCCTTTCTCTGATTCTTTAGCTCTCGGTTTAGTTAAGTTGATGCTTTCGCTGTAGATTTGGTGAAGTTTATGGTTTAACGGTCTATAATTTTTAGCTAATCTTTGTAGAACAAATTCGTTAATGCATTTTTGCATTTTTTTATCGAAATATGATGCATGTTTGTAAGAAAAAAATCTGGACGCAGTAAGTGCGTTTTGGTAGTAAATTTTCATTAAATCATTCATGGAACACCCTATATATTCTTGCATTTCAAAATTTTTATTATATATATATATATATATATATATATATATATATATATATATATATATATATATATATATATATATATAAACATATAAAAACTGAAACGGAGCCCGGATGTGGATTCTAGGGTCCCAGTTCGCACTCACTTGATCGAATTTTTTCAAAATTCAGAAGTCGGGATCTTTCCATTAGTGATTTTTTCCTAAGAAAATTCACTAATATAGTTCCATAGTTGGGCTAAAGATAAAACGAACAAATTGTGAATTTAAATTGAGGTGCCTACTACTTTGAACTAAATGGACGACAATTAATACAACCAATTGTAAAAATAATTTTATTACTTGTAGTAAGAGCACTTTTAAAAAACTTAAGATAAATTTGAGAAATTAAGGATAAAACTAAAAATACTACAAAGCTATCCAGAGTGGAATAGGATAGTAAGTATTCACCAAAGATCGAATTAATGCATTATATATATATATATATATATATATATATATATATATATATATATATATATATATATATATATATATATATATACATATATACATATATCTGAATAACTTCGTTAGCCAGGAAAATCCTACCAGTTTTTCGGGAATGTTTTGAATTTTCTTTCGGAACATTTTTGTATCTCGGAAAATAATAAGGTTGTGGAAACCAAATTTGGTACGGTGGTTTATATGATAAAAATGTTCGGGAGCAGTAAGTGCATTGTAGTGGTGAATTTTCATAAGAATTGTACACTATTAGTAAGGCATATTATCAAAACTAATTTTTTAAATTTAAATGGACCTTGTAGATTGGTTTTAGATGTCCCAGTTAGCGATGACTTCTAGAAACTTAAATTTTCTATGAAGGTAGACAATTATAATATGGTAGAGATATATGTAAGTACTGCAAGGCTCTTTAAAAAAATGTGTTACAAATTTCATTAAACTTATAAAAGTTTTCCAGAAAAAATATTTACAAAGGGAATGTACCTGCCAAATTATTAATATAGCAGGTTTTTTCCTTATATCTTGCTTGGGTGGTTTTGTTTTAGTCGACCTAATCGAACTAGTTTATGCCAACAAAAGAACAACAAAGGTTTTTTAAACCAATTTGTAGTTATCCGCGAAGCTCATCGTGTTATTTTTTTTTAAATTTAGTACCCACGCTGCGTATACATAGGTTTTACTATGGTTCAATATTGCAGATTCTAGCTTAATGGGAAATTAAGTTATCGGATTTGAAACATTTTAACGAAAATTCTTTACCATAACGTACTTGCTGTACCCAGACCCTTTTCAACACTTATTTATTCTGGCCGTGTCCATACTTTTTAAAAATGATAAACTATTGTACCTCTCTATGCAAACTGACAAACAAGGCAACTTCAAATTCATTTTTGGAAAAATATTTTAAGTAAATGAAATGGGCTAACAATTTAAGCATAAATTGAGAATCTTGGTTCGCTGCTTTGTTCTGATTCCCCTTCTGTAGGCATATAATCTCCCCCAATGAATAAATAAGAACAACCTCAACAAGAAAAAATTCTTGGGAACAACCCCCAAGAAAATTACGGAGCCTGCGATGAATAGGGGTTCTGCGCGGGGTAAACAGAATTTTAAGGAGGTATAGCTGCAAAATGGGATAAATGCAGCTTATAAAGGGCCAACTAAGCTGTTTTTCGCACTATCCGCTTACATTTCCTTTTTATCTTCTTCCCCGCCCAGGACCCCTATTCACACCTGGTCCAATAACTTTCTTGGGGGCTGTTTGCAAGAATTTTTTCTTGTGGTTTGTGCACCCAGAATGGGTACTTATCATGTTTCTAAACTTTTTTTCTAAAAATCCCCCGTGTGCTAAACTGAAAATTAACCAAAAATTAAATTTTTATTTACAAAAGGAATGTACCTGCTAAATTATAAACGTGGAAGGTATTTTTCCTTATTAGTTGCTTGCATGATCCGTTTTAGTCAACTCAATCGAACCAGTTTCTGCAACCAAAGTAACAAAAAAGGTTTTTATAAACAAATTTGGTAGGTAAGTTTACGATATATAAAGTAAACTATATACCAACATTTAGATTTCTGTTACAAGAAAAAACAGTTATAAAAATATTTGGTGCCAGATCATTTCTATGAAAATTCACTACCTTAACACACTTACTGCAGCCCGACTTATTTATAACCTGAAATTTTATATCTAATCTTTTATTATTTTGAAATTATTTTTTTAAAGATGATAATAAACAAATCAATTCCACTTACGAAAAAGAAACATGAAAAATAAAGATTTTCAAAGTCTGCAAATATGACCCATACCGGATCATTTAACGTTAACGGCAACATAGTAAAAATAAAAATACGCGTCTGACGGTCCGAGTAAATCTAAATAAACGACGGAAACTAAGCTTTGAAGCAGACATAGAACCCTGCATCACTTTGGTGGCCATAATAAATACCAAGTCAACAGAGCGGGTGCCGTTACCAACCGTCTCATACAAACTATAAGAATTCGATCCAGCATTTCTATGTACATGATTCTGGCTCAGTTGCTCGTTGCCAATAGTCTGTGCTCTGCAACACGTAATACGCTGCGCGTTTGTGCATAATGTATATCAATTCGGGATCAGGGGCTTGCAAACTATATCATACCATTAAATACTATAAAAATACATTATTAACTGCGGCGCGACCCAATCTAACCCCTGTGGGTCCGGGGACTAACTAAAAGAATAGGCCCATGGTAACTCCTGCCTGTCGTACGAGGCGACTAATCGGAGTCAAGCAGGTGGTAGTGGAATTTTCCTTTACGTGATAGTAAAGGATTTTTTCACGTCCGAGGAGGTACCACCCCATACATCAAGGAGCCGGTGAAGTCCCAACGGACGTTTCCCGTTCTGGTGTATGAGTCGGTTTTCCTTATAAGCAAAAATGATGATGGCTCCTCCTTGTACAAAAGATTCCGGAGATAAAATACCCCTCCATTCGGATATCCGAGAGAGAGGTGTACAGGGAGCGCCAGCATCAAGATTTAACATATCCTTCTCGAATATATGTGGCCTAAATTCTAACCTGAACTCCGTCCACCATTTCCTCCAGGCTAACAGGCCCCAACTCCTCTTCCTCACCGAAACCCAAATCAGTGCCAAAACAGCCACTAATCACCTTAATTTCCCGGGGTATGAGCTCCTTCCTTTCTTTATATTGCATGGAGGCGTGTGCGCATACGTCCATAGCAATCTACCCTGCACCAGACTCCCCAATTTAGAAGCGGGAAGAAAAGACATACTATGGATAAAACTCTCTCTCAGGGCTGCAAATAAATTCATCTGTTGCATTCACCGGTCACCTTCTGACAACAATTTTGTCTAGCTCTTTGCTACCTTTATGAAAGAAACGACCATCTGATTTCGGAATATCCTTCCTCCGAGATCACTATTCCTGGTAACTTCAATGTCCATAATAAGGAATGGCTAGGATCTTCACAAACCGATCCACAAGGGGGAGCAGCGGAGGCCTTTGCAGTCAGCAGTCTTTAGCCAATATAGTTCAGCAACCTACTTACTTTCCTCGCATCCCAACACCGCGCCCTTTATCGCTCAGACAACGGCATGGTCACTGTTTCCTGCGCAGTGCAACCCGAGGTCACACAGTCATCACACCCACGTATTGTTTGGCACTACAACTCCGCGAACTGGGACGAAATAGGGGATTACTTCTCCTCATTTCCATGGGCGTCTGTCAGCTTCTCTCATCCTGACCCCTCTGATATCTCACAAAGCGTCACCGAAATTATCCAAGCTGGCATGGAATTATTTATTCCACGTACACAGAAAACCTCTTCAGCCACTCAACAGCCCGGGTTCTCTAAATCCTGTGACAAGGCCAGACTTGAAAAGGTCAAAGCTCACAAAACGCTTTTACACATTCCCAGTCAAGAAAACCGTCAAGCATTTAACGACGCAAGAAACCGCTATGTCCGCATTCTTTCTGAGACAAAAAACGCGTTTAATAACCACATCAAAAACAAAGTCTTCTTAAGCTCCAACAGCAGCAAACCCTTCTGGACTCTTGCTAAATCTATTGGGAATAATTTCTGCAAGAGCACGTTCACACCTCTTGTCTCAGGGGATGAAATTGTTTCTACCACCCTGGGCAAGGCTGAACTTTTTCTCTCATTGTTCGCCGGCAATTCTACACTTAACCCACCTCCAAATGTTCAACCATCAACAGTCCCCAATGTCGCACATAAAATGACGGATATCATTTTCAAAACTAAAAAGGTACGAAATATGATATCTTCTCTTAATACCAGGAAAGCATCTGGCCTTGACGAAATCCCAGCAATTGTTCTCAAAAAATGCGCACCAGAACTTGCTTCTGTCCTGACTCGTCTGTTTCAGACATCTTACAATAGATGCATATTCCCTAGTAACTGGAAAACTGTTCGAGTACAACCCGTCCCCAAGAAACGATCCAAAGCGCTTCCTAGCAACTACAGACCTATTTATCTCCTTTCAGTCGCCTCTAAAGTGATGGAAAAGTATATAAACACCGAATTACTAAAATTTCTTGAAAAACACAGTCTAATCCACGACAGGCAGTATGGATTCCGTCAGCGCAGATCAACTGCCGACCTCCTTTCCTTTGTCACCCATTCTTGGAACAAGTCTATGGAACTACACGGTGAATCCCAGATTGTCGCTCTAGACATATCCAAAGCATTCGACCAGGTCTGGCACGCAGCGCTGCTTAATAAACTTCCAGCCTATGGCCTACCACCAAAACTCTGTACCTGGACAGCAAATTTCCTCTCCAACCGGAGCATTTCTGTTGTCGTGGATGGCCATTTCTCTAAACTGTATCCAATTAATGCAGGAGTTCCTCAAGGTTCAGCTTTAGCTCCTACTTTGTTTCTTGTCCACATCAATGACCTCCTCTCTAGCACATCCAACCTAGTTCACAGTTACGCGGACGACAGTACCCTCCACTCAAATATACACTATTCTAAGCCTGTCTCTTTTGCCCAATTAGATGAGGATTGCAGACTCATGGAGGGTTCTGTCTCCCTGGATCTCCAAAAATATTAGACTGGGGAGGTAGAAATCTTGTACAATTCAACCACACCAAATCTCAGTCTTGCTTTCTTTGTCATAAGAGATACACCAGCCCTAGACCTATCACAATGAACAACCAAGTTAGTCAAAGTAACGAGTCCTTTTCACTTGTTGGCATTTCTGTGGATCGAAATCTCAATTGGCACCAACATGTCACATCAATTGCAGAAGCGGCTGCTAAGAAATTAGGTTTCGTCTTCCGGGCTCGCAAATACTTTTCACCAGCTAATCTCTATACCTTATATACTTCACAAATAAGGCCAAACCTCGAATACTGCTCCCACATCTGGGGTGCCGCTGCCGCTTATACATTCGCTATCCTAGACTCCATTCAGAAGAGAGCTATACGTCTCATCGGTGACCCTACCCTCACCCAAAGGCTGCCATCCCTTTCCCACCGACGTGCCGTTGGTGACCTCTCTCTCTTTTAGTGAATTTTTATTTTAAAAAAATCACTAATAGAGAGGTATCGATGGTGAGACTTTGCAAAAATTTCGCGAAATTGGGCCCCTAGAACCCATATCCGGGGTCAGTTTCGATTTTTATATATTTATATGTTTATATATATATATATATATATATATATATATATATATATATATATATATATATATCCAACCGGTAACTCAAAAAATAATTAACCTATTTTGATGAAACTCGGCAAGTTTCTTTCTTTTATTAATAGCTTGGATGAGTTCGTTAACCAGGAAAATCTGACAAGGTTTTCCGGGAAAATTTTGAGTTTTCTTTCGAAAAAAAATTTTTTCTCTGAAAATTACAAAGATATTTCGATGAAATTTGGTGTACATATTGCTTTGCGAAAGACCTAACTATGCGCCAAAATTTAGCTTTATAGGTCTACAGAAAATAGAGCTATTCAAATTTGAAACATTTATTTTTTAATATCACCGCCGTTTGACTGTCAATCGTAAACCTGGCTTATATGAGATGTAGTATGTTGTTGCTAGGCGACGCAACATTTTATATTATTGCGCAGGTCTGTTAGACGCTGCAACCTGTAACTAGTGATGGGAAAAAGCGTTATTTTCTATTAACATTTAAAGCCGTTTACAATATTTCATAATAACCGTTGAAAATAATAGCTTCAGTTATTTCGCTGTTATTTTGAACTGGATAGTCGATGGATAGTATCCTACATTCCCAAAGCTGTGAGCGAGAGTGAGCACACTAGAGTATAAATAACGTGTTTCCTGTTAAGTAATATGTTATGAAGTAAAGTCCGCTCTATACTGCATACCATACCCATACATATTTATTTCATTCCCAGTCGCATGTCCATTCATCCCGTTAAATAGTTAAATTTTAAATTTAACAGTTGCCGATGAAAACCGATGTTTATTCATCGAACCTAGTTGCAGTGGAACTGAAACAGATACGACTCCGAATTCTAGTTTAGTGTAAAAAGTGTTATTTTGTAAGCTGTTATTTTTATAAATCCACAACTGGTGGTTACCGTTGCGGCTCGACAACCGTTTAAAAATAACCGACAGTTAAATAACGACCCATCACTACCTGTAACTGACGTTTATTATGAGATTGTTTTATATGTTTTTATCTGTTTGTCGACACATTATTTGTTATTTGGGAAATGTTTATATACAAGTGCAAATTATTCCTTTATTAATGTTAGTGGGTGAACTAAGCAGTGTTTGTTATGTTTTATCAACAAATCGAAGTTTTACAAAAAGGGCGGATATGCAACAGGTTAGTTATTTTCTCTGATGCTTTGGTGGTATTTTATTTTTGCTTTTTTATCGAAATATGTTTGTAAGAAAAAAAAATCGAGACGCCGTAAGTGCGTTTTGGTAGCAAATTTTCATTAAATGCTTCAAATTTCAATAACTCAATTTGCTATTTAACCTAAGTTTGTTCGCTAGGAAACCAACATTTAAAGTTTATTGTCAGAAATTTTGTGTACATTTTCAAACAATAAGTTATTTTGATAAAATATGGCACATTGTTTCTACTATATAGGTTATACCGGTAACCGAATTGATGACTGCCTGCATTAAAAAGACAGATATCCGTAAGGGTTTTCCTTTTAGTGAATTGTTATATATGTTATATATATTATATATATATATATATATATATATATATATATATATATATATATATATATATATATATATATATATATATATATATATATAGCTGTGTGTGTGCGAGCGCGTGTGCGTGCGTGCGCGCGCGCGTGTGTGTGTGTGTATGTTATTATTATTATTATTATCTTTATTAAAACTATGAAATAATATACTTGTCAAATATACATTAAAAAAAAATTTAACAACAATAGACTAAACAAAAAACTATTACATACACATATACAGATACAAAAATTACACATGTAACGTTTTATGTCCAAAAAAAGGAAAAACACAAACCGTCCAATATTTTAGTCTTCTTCGTAGTACTATAAAACAGAAAACAGCACTTCTTCGTTTTCAGTCACTACACAAATTGTTCGATTTGCTTCTTACCTAAGTACCATGAGAACTCTGTTGTCAGCCTGCATTTGATTCTGTTCTGGAATACTGTTATGTAGGGAGGTGGCTCTTTTGCGTCTTTGAAAAGGTCGGTTATCACTCGGTAGATCGTTGACTTTGCGATGTTAATTATAAAATTGGCCAAGTTGTTCCTAACCGATTTTCCTGGATACCCACAATATAGATCTTTTGTCTGAATTTCTTGGCATTCCAAAATATTTTTTTAACAGTATTTTAACTCTGCACCAAAGGTCTTTTGTTCTTTGACAACACATGATTATATGCCATGCTGTTCCTATAATACCCTGGGCAGAATGAGCAGTTTTTCGAGTCCAGTACTCCGATCTTGCTGAGAAAAATTGGATCAGCTAGGCGATTTTTTGCTAACCT